>CAKNXH010062367.1:162849-194185 GCA_932178445.1 Andricus quercusramuli
TTTCAATTCTAAATTTTAAATTTAAATTTATTATATGATCTACATTTATTTGTAAAATGGTTTTTTCAACTTTGGAATATAATATTTTTGATTACATTATGTATTTTTTATTTCTTATACGATTAATGCTTTACAAATAATAATTACACATTTTACGAGACGCATAAGGCTCGCTTTTTACCGGCACGCGTGCGACCTTCACGACGTGCGAGCGATATGCGTAGCATATGATGACGCATCTGCGTGGCGCGGTGAAGGCATGCGTGCAGGATTAATCCGCACGCGTGCGAGCGTTAACGCTCGCACTGTGCGCGCATTTTGTTATCTGGGTATTAATACCATTTTCCCATCGAAGGGTTAAAATTGTAAAAAGCAAATTCTGATATTTATGACATTTGTTTACCCATAAATTAGTTTTGTTTAAAGGGGAAATCACAAAAAAATGTAATTCACTACTGGACATATAATTTTTATTACATATACAAAGTTATTTGCAAAGTTTTGTCATTATTATACACATTCTTTTTGGTTGAAGTATATTTTTTAATAATTAAAACAATTTAGCGTGAATTAAATATTCTTAAAATAATTTAACGATATGTATATTCACGACAATGTACACTCTAAAAACAGACTATTAACTGTCAAAAGATTCCTTTCACTATTAAAGGATTTTCTATTCAAAATTGGCATGAGAGGAAATCCTTTCATAGTTAAAGGATTGTCGTTTCAAATGTTATCCTTTAACTGTGAAGGGTTTCCTTTGATCTTGAAGTGAAATCTATTGTCGAACAAGAGAAAGAATAATTTAAACGTTAAAAGAAAACTTATTGCATGATATTACGTGCAAGAAATGTACAAAAGCCGAACTTTGGTGAATGTAAATATAAAATCAACGTTATTATAAAATCGGTATAAAATCGACGCTTTAAAAAATCATTTCACAAAGAACGTCTTACGAACTTTTGATTGACAAAAGCATTACAAAAAATGTATACTTTGATTGTCAAAAGCGTAAAAGTCAATATAAAGTGAGGTTATGCGGATAAAAAACTGTTCTTTCAGTACACGTACCTTCCAAAGTTTTCGCGTCACAATCTGGGATTCCTAATTTTTTGAAGAAATTAATTTTCCACCTGATTTCGCACGTTTTTTTACTCACTTTATCAATTAATTAATAAATCGTGCAGTGAAAAAATTCACTCATGCGCAGGCGCATTTTCTCTGCTAGCCAACAGATGAAATCCTTTCATAGTTAAAGGAATTCTTTTCAAAGTCAAGAGAAATCGTTCATCAGTAAAACTGCTTCCGTTTTGCATTTAATGGATAAGTCTTTGAACAGTGAAACGATTCTATTCATGGACAAAAGAAATCTGCTTAATTTCAAAGGATGCATTCTGAAAAGAACGTAATTTTACTGTTAATAGACTTTTTCTTAGAGTGTAAGAACTTTAAATTCTACAGAATGGGCTAATACTGTGAAGCATTATTTGTCTTCTTTTATCCTTAAGTTCTACCATCTGGATCTTCAATTTAGCTCAATTGATTGATTCTAAATTCAAATGTGTCGCGAAATCTTGATTATAGAAATGCGTCTATAATATTCAGATTTTTCGACTGCTTTACTTTTCTCTGTTCAGGAGATTGGCCCCGAGTATGTACGTCGGCACCAATCCTGATAGAGTAAGGTAGCCTGAAAGTAAAGATTTCATTAACGACAAAATTTAATTTAAATACAAAGCGCGGATTGATCTTTCTTGATCATAAATTTCCTTTCCAATTAGTGCCCTTATTTTATCGATTAACGCGCGGGGGTTATTTTTACAGAAAGCCTTATCGGGCGAATGTGAGTTCACAAAAGCGAAGGTGAGAATTTCGATCCTTAAATTTATTGCCCGTTTTGATATAAGCTTTAATTTGTAGCTTTCGGCCTAACCGTACACGTACTTTTGTTCTTAAACCACATAAGATCGCTTAATTTCGAGTACAATCTTTAGCCTAGCCAACCATTTTCTAGACTCTCCTTTACCTTCGACTGCCCAGGATTCGTTTTCAGATCGTCCGCGATAAATTAGGTTATCAACTTTTTATCTTCTCACAAGCACTTTTCAATTCCACATTGTATGGATTTCTGACCTCATTCTGGGAGGATTTTTTGTTGTCTCTCCTAGAGATCATAATTCCATATCTTGGAATTAGTAGACCTTTTTGACTTGCGTATTTTGTATTTTAGGATAGAGAATTTCCTTTTAGAGTATCTTCCGAGTGAAAAAGGGTTGAAAATCCAACTCAGAATTCTTAGCATGCTAAAATGCACTCAAATCAAAAATGTTTCTACCAGTACACATTTTTGAATCAAAATTGTTTTCCATTATTATTGAGCTTAATGGGGTATTTTCTTAATCTCCTGAATGAGAACAGGTTGAATAAGAGGTTTGTCCATTGCTCAGAATAATGGACACTTTCTTGAGTTGAAAAACTGTCAAGCACTTCTCAGAAAATAGATCACTGATAATAAATGATTTTTTTTGTAATTAACTGGATTTGCCTATTTCAATGATTCGTCAATCTGATAATTTATTCAATTATCGTTGAGCTTGAGAAATATGCTCTCAATCTCCCGAATGAAAACGGGTTGAATAAGAAGTCATCCTTTGCTCACAATAATTGACATTTTTTTTCAAACCGTCGAAGCACTTCGTAGACAATAAATCAATTTTGATAATTAACTGAATTTATCTTATTTAATTTATCGATAATTTGCTCTGCTCCCATAATTTCTGGCACTCAAAACTAAGGAGAAGCATTAAGATCCATTGTAACCTACGGAAAGACGTGGAATTTCTTTTAGCCGAGCATCAAAAGCGCGTCCTTGCTTAAACTGTCACTCGTATCGGTGCTGGACAACGAGTCCTAAGAAGCCCGTCTTGGCGAGAGTAGCTATCGATATCGGTACCAAACGAAAAGTTTTCTCCATCGATCATTTTCGTATATATTGGCTCTCCTCATTCATCAGACCCGTTTATCCCCTCTTGTTCATTGATGGATGCGCACGCAATTATCCAGTTTTCGCCAATTCGCACTTGTTTCGCGTAATGCCTACATTCTTGAGATCTATATGTATCACCCTTTCGTTTAGGAATTTGCGAGAGGTCATTCAGTAGCGTAATATAAATATTGGCTTCCCATTTTTAAAGGATATTATTACATTTAAAATTTCAAATATTCTGAACTGAGCTGAAGCATTATTACTATTATGAAGGTTACATTTAAATTTTCAAATATTCTGAACTGCTTCAACTGGAGCCCAATAACAATTTAACGTGAGTTGAATAATTTTGCAATAATTCAACGATGTGTACATTGACAATAACGTGCGAACTTTCAATTCCACAGGATGGGCTAACACTAGAGCCTGAAAACAATTCAATGCCAATTAAATATTTTCACAATAATTCAACGATGTGTACATTTACAAAAATGTAAGAACTTCCAATTCTACAGAATGTACTAACACAAGAGCCTGAAAACAATTTAATACACCTCTAGAGAATAAAAAATGTAAAGGCAGAACATTTTTAGAATACAGAAATGTGTGTGTTGAAAAAAAATTATATTTATCTAGGTCAGCATAAATAGATATTTTGGTCATCTAAGGGTCTCCTACTTGTCATACACTACAATAAATGAACAAGTCCAAGCAAATCAAAAACGGTAAGAAAATATGTTTCCCTTATCTAAATTATCTTTTTGTAGCTAATCTTAAACAATATTTTCAACATCCATATTAAGGAGGTGCTTATAAAATTTCGAAAACCATGCCCCTTCAATTTTTGCCTCTCAGTGACAGAAACTCACTGGATTTTTTGTAATAAAAAAAAATGTTTTTTTGCTTCCGGGAAGTTTGTGAAACTTAAAATTTTAAATGTTTGAAATTTATTAGATTGTAGAAATTTATTGTTTTTGTAATGTTTTAGGTAGCAAATAAGAATATAAAAATGAAAACGATAAAAAAATGCCTCCCTAATACAGGAATAATTCTCTTTAAATGCAGAAAAAATTACTCTTTGGCTTCGGCTATATTAACATATATTTTTAAAACTTTTGCAAATGTTTTTTCCTCAAACTTATTCATTTGAAATCAAAGTGACACGCCATCATTTAATATTTCCAAACAAAAAATTGTATCTATAATTTTCGTGAATTTTGCTTTTTTTTAGAGATTTTAAAACTACTATTACCATGCACAAAAATGTTATCTCGAAAAATTGAATCATAGTTTTCTATTTTAATTCTAAATAAATAGGTTTCAGATTAAAAAACTGTTCAGCTTTTAAAAAATCAATATTATTCAAGCCGAATCCAAAAAAGCCATTTTTCTTCATTGAAAAATAATTTCTGTATTCACTAGGAATTTTTTTCAAGATTTTCAATTTTGTAGTCTCACTTTCCACCTAAAACACTCCACAAAAACAATATTTATACCATTTTTAATTTGAACAAATTCTAGTAAGCTTCTGTCGCTAACAGGAAAAAATTGAAGGGGTATTGTTGTCGAAAATTGTGCTCTTAATTTTTAAGGGCTACCGTAATCCGTATAAAAGAAACTGAGAAGCTCAAGGCACGAAAAGCGCAAAGGAAGCCAGTGTTAACTTTTGTCTGCTGTTTTTTTTTTGTTGTCATTCAGAAGTTCTGAAGTATTTGAAATCATTTTTAAAGCTAGCTACAAAAATATAATTTTAAGATCCACAAAATCACTATGTGGAGAACACGTCTCCTTTCCGTTTTTGATACTTTCGACTTGTCAATAAAAAAAAAAACGTATTTTTTTATAGGTAGAAAATACTCAAATTTACCAACTATTTTTCAATCTCAGTTAGATAAATATATATTCTTTGTAAATCTCGTGTAATTTTTGAAGTTTTATTTTCAATTTTTTAAAGGGGGTTTCTTAAAAAGAAGTTATCCTATGTGGAGCAGTGTTATACAGGGTGTCCCAGACTCAAGTGTCCGGACTTATATAGCCATATAAAAATTAAAAAAATAAATAGAAAATTCCTTTTCCAAAAATCAGTTGAAGTTTTAGTTTTTTAGATATAAAACATTTAAGCTGGACCAATCAGGAGCGTCGTATAAACAGCCGTGTGTACCCGTGCAGAAATTTCGATAGGGCTCTAGTGGGGCTCCGACGAGTTTTCCCTATCTCTAATCGGGCTCTAGTGAGGAAAACTAGTCTGGCCCCCATCTAGAACGTAACGCTATGGCCATAGGGGCCCCACTAGATTTTCTAGTAGGGTTCTAGTGGGGGTCGCCCGTCTACAACCCCATTTAAGAGAAGGGCCCCTACAAGGCCCCTGTGTTTGATTTAAGTTAGCAGCTAGGAGATTCCATCTTCCTTCTCAGTCTTTGGCGTTGAGAAGAATATTTTTGAATTCCATGAGGAAGACTTTCTCATCGATATTTTGGCCCATTGAATCTTTACGTGTTAAATTATTCGTACAAATACAATATATTCAATTATTATTACATTAGTTACCTTCTACGTGATCATCGGAGCGAGCAGCTCCGAAAATCATAAACTCACTCTCATCGCATTCTTCTTCGACTTTTTGCATTAAGCGGAACTTTTGACTGCGAAATCGTTTCTGCTCTTGCAGGCGCCTTTTCTCTTCCATCGTGGAGAAGAATAATTGTCAAACACAATAAAAAAATGACATAAATAAATGAAAACACAAAACTTGAAAGCTCTAGCGAAGCACTGAACAGCTGTACTTGACATAACCCATTTAACTTTAACTGACACATACGCGTGCCTGATTCCGAACAAAATTTTCAATAATGCCCTATATTAAGTTTTATGGAAAAAAGCGTTCACATGCACACGAAGAAACACTGTTTCTGCTTACTAAGAACGCTAGAACCCTAGAAGTTAAAACTTTAGGTAATAAGAATAAGATTTTAGGAATTTTCTGGTCGGGGCCCCACTAGATACAGATAGATTCGCCATACCTATACGAAGCATGGAATTCTTCACTAGAACCTGATAGGGCCCCCATCAGTTTTTTCTAGTCTAGATATTCTGATAGGGGCCCCTTCAGAACCCAACTTCAAATAGGGAAAGATGGGGAAATTTCTTCACGGGTACGTGAACGAGATTTCAATGCAGTGTTATCGAAGCGAGCGCAGAGGTGGGGTTAGCGACAGGAGAACACTACTTTGGAAGCCCGTTCACGCACACACGGCTATTTATACAGCGCTCCTGATTGGTCCAGCTTAAATGTTTTATAACTAAAAAACTAAAACTTCAACTGATTTTTGGAAAAGGAATTTTCTATTTATTTTTTTAATTTTTGTATGGCTATATAAGTCCGGACACTTGAGTCTAGGACACCCTGTATAAAAATCGTTCCAGATTTGAGGATTTCATTAAATTTTCTAACAAAAGACGGAGAATAAGAGTTGAATTAAATTGTTCAAATTATTCAAATCATTAACCTTATTTTTCAGGAACATAATAAATTGTCACGAAAATAATTCATGTAAGAAATACATTTTTCAATTAAATTTGTACCGGTATTTTTAAAAAGCTTGCGGGAATTGTAATGGAATTTTATTTAGGTCTTCACTGTACACCCTGTTGAATAATTATTTTCTAGTTTATCTTGAAGTAGCAATTTTGTATGACAGGACAAAAACTTTGTGGAACAGACTTTAGAGTGACATTAAAAATTTTGTATTTTAAAATGTTAAACCCTACTTGTCCTTCTGTACTTGTACTTCTTAATTGTAATCTTTTGCAACTCAATACATATAATTTATATCCATAAATCTTCAATGTAGTTTATCGGGATATTTTTAGAGAAGATTTATTAATCGAAGGAAATGTGAAAAATGACTGGGACTCAAGCTTGTCAACTTTTCATCAATCGCACTTGAAATATTACTGCTATTTTTGGAATATTGAGGATTTATTAAGTACATGCATAATATTCTTATCGATGGTCTTACGTGATTTATATAAATTGTATAACATTACTCGTGTGTGATATTTTAACTGTTGGATTGAGAAAAGGTTTTGATGACTGTCGTAATGATGTATTATTCATTATTTACTATTTATTATTTATTATTTATTTATTTATCACTACCGTAGTAGTGATCGGAAGACAGGTTCATGAGTATTAGTGGTAGTAGGTGGACCAATAATATCAAATACCGAAAAATCATATTTTCCAATAAATAATCTTATTTTTAATGAAAAACTAAGTACTTAAGTTTCGAAACCCGTAGAAAAGCATAGGAAAAATGCCCGCTCTCGGATTTCATAAAAATTGTGTTGACATTAAACAGCATTCACAATTTTTCTATCGAATCCTTTACTATCGACTTATAAAATATATTGTCAAAAGCCGCTAAATAACGTAATGTGCAGCCTTTTGTATCATAGGTCTCTATTAAGAACCCCTATATAACGTAGGGAAGTACTGCGCAACACATATAATCTACTGCGCCTCCCTACATATCGCAGATCTCTACTGCACAGCCTGACATATCCTAGGGCTCTGTCACGCACTCCTTCTCACTACACGATTCACTGCGCAGCGTTATTTACCGCAAAAGTGTACTGCGCAACTCTATGTCCCATAAATAACTAATATGCATCTCTTACTTACCTTACTTACCATATGTCTCTATTGCGCAGTCCTGTGCAATTCTACTGCGAAGCCTCATTTGCCACAAAAGTATACTGCACAGCTCTATGTCACACAAATAACTACTGTGCACCTCTTTGTCCTATAAATAGCTACTGCGCAGCTGTATGCCATACAAATACCTGCAGCACATACCGACATATGGTAGGTATCTACTGTGCAGTTTAATTTATCACAAAATGTATTGCGCAGCTCTATGTCCCATAAATACCTACTGCGGTATCCATTGAGCAGCCTTACCCACCATATGTATCTACTCCGCAGCCCTGCACACCGCATAACTCTACTGTGCATCCCCACGTAATAAAAAACTCTACTGCGCAGCCCTGTACATTACATAACTCTACTGAGCAGATATGCTTGCTACATAACTGTTGTGCATCTCTATGCCTCACAAATAGCTACTGCTCAGCTGTATGTTCTATAAATATCGACTGCGCATCCATGTATATCGTAGGTATGTACTGCGCATCCTTACTTACCATATGTCCCTATTGTGCATCCTAACTTGCTATGCACCACAACAGTGTACGTTGCAGCTTGGTGTTTCACATATATCTACTGCGCACCCCTGCATATTTATGTCGAAACCCCGCAGTCTTATGTACAATATATGTATATTGCGCAGTTCTAAGCACTACAAAATTCCACTGCGCATCCTTACATATCGCAAATCTCTACTGTGCAGCCCTTCACACTGCAGGACTCTACCGCGCATCCTAGTTTGTTACAAAAGTGTACTGCGCAGTTGTATGTTTAATGAATATCTACTGTGCAACTCTATGTCCCATACACACATACTGCGCATTCCTACATATAATTGACATCTGATGCGCAGTCGTATGCACCATGTCTCTGTTGCTGAGGCCTGAACACTGTAGGGCTATACCGTGCAGTTTGAGGGGTCTTTCACACGATTGCAGATCCGCAGATTGCATGTTGAAAGTCCACAAGGGTGAAAGAGATGGAGAACAGTCTGTCTCTTTCACTCTTGTGAACTTTCGTACTGCGCAGCTTTGTGCTTCACAGATCTGTACTGCGCATCGCTGCGTACTCCAGGGCTCTACTGCCCCCCCCCCCCCCTGATGCCCCCCCCTGTCACTTTTTTGTACTCCCACTCAAATGTATTTTATGCAAAACCGGACGGTTTTCGTACCAATCTGTGTGTGTTTGTGGGACGTGAAGTTCTCGTTTGCCGAAGGGGGAATTTTGCCGGCCACGGCCGCAAAAGTACACTTTTACGGAGAGCGCGCATGCGCTTTTGTTCCAAGCGGCGACACTCTCCTAGCTCTCTCTTCTGACGCATGCGCGGTACATATGACAGATGTTTCTAGATTGCACAATACAGTTGTACAGAGCATGCCGGCCGCTAACACGCAGCAACACGTGAGTCCGCGCGAGAGAAGTAGGGCGCGAGAGAAATAGACAGAGACAAACACACATTCATTCTGTTTTTGTTTGAAATTAAAATCGTTTTTGCTCGAAAATTCAACTATTTGGTTGAAAATTCAACTATCTGGTTGCAAATTCAACTGTTAGTTTTGAAATTCAATTATGTGGTTGAAAATTAACTTTTTTTGTTGAAATTTTGATTTGACATGTCGTTGGCACAAAAGGGCGCCAGAGAGAGAGAGACGAACACACATTCGTTCTGTTTTTATTTGTGACCGTTTCTATAAGGGGCTAGTCTAGTTTCTCACTTTCAAAAAATCAATTTTTTTTTTGTGCCTAATTCGATAGTATACTATTCGGAGAAAAAGTTCCCAGAGCTATGAGAGTATGAAAAATAAAATTTTATAACCAAAAATCAGTTGTCAAAACTTTAAAAGCGTTTTTCTCAAAACTGCATTTTCAAAAACGGCTGCAACTCTAGCTCAAAGAAAAATTAACGAATCGATTTGAAATTTTGCACGAATATTCGTAACATGTTTTTACATACCATGAACTAGAATCTTTTGGATATTTCAAAAAATATAAATTTTCCAAGCAAAAAACGAGCAAAAAACTGAAATTTTTTTGGTGAAACTTTGAATTTTTTGTTCAAAACGCTGCCATTTTTTTAATTTTCTATATTTTCAAAAGATCCTAGTTCATGGTACGGGGGAAGTCATCTAGTTTAACGTGGAAAAAAATTTCAGATACTGGCATTCTGTAGACCTCTAAAACTGCAGCCGATTTACAACTTCATTTTTGGATGACTCGACATCGGAGTGTATAACTCGGCTTGCAGTCGATAGTTTTTCATGAAATTTTGTGTATTAACTTGTCAATAGTATCTGAAGATATCCTCAAAATCGTAAAATATTTGACCGCATGGCTTTTTTTTATGAGTTCCGAAAAATCACCTCCATTTTCCGCCTAAGAAACTAGACTAGCCCCTTAAAACGATTTTATTTGACTAACTAAAACTAAAATGAACATAACCGCGCATGTGTATGGTAAGACTAGCATGAAGCTCACGTTCAACATTTAATGTTATGTTTAACTTCGCCCCTTCACCCCCCGGTCTCCGCCCCGCCTGCCACGATTAAAGCTTCACACTCGACACCCACTCACATACGAAAAACATATCGGTTTTGCATGAAATATCGTGTGTCACTCCGCAGCAAACCTTTGATGATCTCGTCCGCTGTTTGCAGTACTCGTCTATGCGCGCTCCGAAGGCGCGCGCATGTACGCCTCGTCCTGCAAACATCGGCCTCGGACGTCAAAGATGTGGTTTTCTGAGTCGTAACACAATATACTATTGTAGCTGTAGTTGAACTATATCAGCTGAGTTGTATTTCTCCTGTAATGTATTTCAACTACATGGTGCTGAAATACATCTATTTCAGCAATGTAGTTGGGGTACTTTGTGCCCAGCTCTGATATTAGGAAGCAATTTGTTGTCCAATTTGTGGTTTCAAAGCCGGTATTTTTGCTTCAGTATCCCTTGGGCAGCTTCAGCTGCTCAACGAGTTTTTGTTCAATAACGGGATTCATCTAATTGTTTTGTTTTCAATTGCTTACGTTGCCCTTTTGAAGCAGGCATGAAGGGGATTTATCAGCGTTATAAAAGGGAATTCCAGTTTCCGGCCGCACGGTTGAATATTTTGGTCTGATATTTCGCATACCTCATCTAAATATTGGTCTCTTTGGTGATCAAGTTTCGGTTTTTTGAATTTTTGTTTAGATTTAAAGTTATAAACAAATAGAAAAGAAGAATAGAGAAAAAATGCAGTGACGCTCAGTACTAGCTGAGTTTGTATTTTCGATGCCTCAGACTCAACCCTCGTCAAACCTGCGAGCTCGGCTTCGAGCAGACACCCCGTCGCGCGAGTGGAGACACTCGAACGCGTCGAATTATCCGGAACGAATCATCCTCCTCATTGTTATGAGATGCAGGCCGGTTCAAAAAACTGAAATTACGAAAGCATCGCGTGATTGAATTTTAATTAGCATACATAGTTTATTTAAATAATTCTAAGAACGTGAAAAAAAGATTCATGAAAATCGGTTAATATTTGTAGTAATAATAGAAATTTTGAAGTGCACACGATAGTATGCAGAGATACACCGCAGAATGGGAGAAACGAATTTTTTTCGTTCAAAAGGTGTACAGCCTTCAATTTTGCCCCAATTCGCAATTCCTTTTTTTTAATTGAAGAGCGCTAAATTTCCAAGAGCACCTTAGTCAGAGATTCTTGCATTTTCATTTATTTATTATATCTTTGCCCGAAGTATGAGAAAATAGAGATTATTCACAAAATCATTATTTACTCTTCAATAGCGGTTTGCATGCAATGAAAATCATCCTCAATCGATGCAATAGTACTAGCGAATGCGTAAGTGTAATGAGCTACGGAACCACTTAGATTTTTCTGCCAAACTCTGGGTCAAACGGTTTCTCAGAGAAAAAACGTGGCCATCTAAGAAATGATAATAAATGTTTACTTAAAATTTGTTTAATTCATCTCTTACGGACGATATCTAATATTTTGTAACGAGTTTGGGGAAAAATATTTTGCTCACAAGTATTAACTCACACAGAAAATATATTAGTACTAATTTATATGTATTATTATAAAATAATTGAAAATACAATTTTTTTAAAGTACATATTTTTTATTATTCAAAGCTAAGACTTGAAAATATGTTTTCGGATGAAATTTTTAATTTGATTTTTTATCATTCATCTCTTACAGACGATTCTAATTATTTGTAACGAGCTTGGGAAAAGTATTTTTCTTACAAGTATTAACTCACACAGTAAATATATTATTATTAATTTATATTAATATTCACACGCATTCTATACAAGGTTCATAAATAGATTAGCTCGAAAATTTCTACAAGAAACATGAGGTAAAATGTCCATCGATTTGAAAAGGAAAAAATTATTTTATATATCATTACTGCATTTCATTTTCGATTCCTCTTATACAATTGCACGAATCTTACACATACGATCGTACGCTCAAACGCTTTGAAAAATCGCCCCCGCTGTGGAATCGAACCTTCCTAACTACCTACAACCTGTCCTAAAACCTCAATCTAGCGAACGCGTTAGTGAAGTGAGCCTCGTTCCGTAGATTTTCCTGACAAACTCTCGGTCAAACGGTTCCTTCGAAAAACGTGACCATCCAAGAGATGAGGGGGCGATTTTTCAAAGCGTTTGAGAGTGCCATCGTATGTGGAAGATTCTGTGCGTGCAATTGTGTAAGAGGAATCGAAAATAAAGTGCAGTAATGACACATAAAATAATTCTTCCTCTTCAAATCGATCGACATTGCACCTCATGTTTGTTGTTTATAACAATTAACGACAAAATTAATTAATGACAATAATCAAATTATTTGCATTCTGGGAGTACTATTGCATCGATTGAGGATGATTTTCATTGCATGCAAACCGCTATTGAAGAGTAAGTAATGATTTTGTGAAAAATCTCTATTTTCTCATACTTCGAGTAAAGATATAATAAATAAGTAAATGAAAATGCAAGAATCTCTGACTAAGGTGCTCTTGAAAATTTAGAGCTCTTCAATTAAAAAAAAAAGGAATTGCGGATTGGTTCAAAATTGAAGGCTGTAGACCTTTTGAAAGAAAAAAATTCGTTTCTGTAATTTCAGATTTTTGAACCGGCCTGCATCTCATAACAATGAGGAGGATGATTCGTTCCGGAAAATTCGACGCGCTCGAGTGTCTCCACTCGCGCGACGGGGTGTCTGTTCGAAGCCGAGCTCGCAGGTTTGACGAGGGTTGAGTCCCAGGCATTGAAAATACAAACTCAGCTAGTACTGAGCGTCACTGCATTTTTTCTCTATTCTTCTTTTCTGTTTGTTTATAACTTTAAATCTAAACAAAAATTCAAAAAACCGAGACTTAACCATCAAAGAGACCAATATTTAGATGAGGTATGCGAAATATCAGACCAAAATATTCAACCGTGCGGCCGGAAACTGGAATTCCTTTTTATAACGCTGATAAACCCCCTTAAACCCTTCACTGTCACGCAAAAAAGAACATATCGTGACAAAAAAGTTTCCGACAAAAAACACTTTAGAATCACTTGATTTTGACTAGTTTAATGTTTTTGGGCTCGCTGAATCCAAATCTGGAGTTGGATTTTCAAAATTCAAAATGGCGGATCCAATATGGCCGACACGAAAAAATTAAAAATGTTTGGATCTGCATAAAATTTAGTGACCCCAAAATCCTAAGTCTCATCAATTTCATCAAAGTTCGATCATTTTTTATAATTTATGTCCGTCATTTCGGATCCGCTTCTTTGAATTACAATAATCCAACATCAAATTTGAAATCAGCCACCACAAAAACCTAATTGTCACCAATTTTATCAAGTTCCAAACTTTTTTACTAATTTGTGTTCGCCATATTAGATCCGCCATTTTGAATGTTGAAAATAAAACATCATATTTAAATTCAGCGACCCCAAAAACCTTAATCAATCCAAGCAAAATCGAATCGGATCACATTAAATAATTTTATTTTGAGATACCCACATATGTGTCATGATGAAAAGTGGCACGACTTTTTTTGCCCATATATGTGTCACTGACAGTGAAGGAGTTAATGCATTGATTTTTTTGAGCTAAACTTAGCTATTACATTTTGGGAGCTGCGATCGAGAACCACATAATCGTTTTCATTCAACAACTTGCACAAACCGTTCAGATCCTGTAAAAGAGTTTTGAAGATCTGCATCATTTAGATTCGCAGAATATAGTCCTAACATATCAACCACGTACCCGCCACCTTTGCAAATTGTAAAATGCTTACAAAGTGGAACTTTCTTCTGACCTGAATAAGACTGTCTTTGAAACACACTATTTGAACTTTTTTGATGGCGTGCATACGTTTCATCACAGATTAAGAATAAATGTTCATGTGCCTCAAACAAAGTCTTGGCAATTTCAGTTGTGTGGTCTTTGATAAGGTCATCTCTGATGGAAGCTGTTACAACAAGACGATAAGGCAACACATTTTTTTCAAATTATTTGATTACTGCTGTTGAATATTCAGAAACAGGCTGTTCATATTCAAGTTGAAGATTGGAAGCCAATGCTTCGCATTGAAGACAACTTGTCTCTTAATAGTATAACATTCTCCCATGCGAAGCCTGTAAAGATAAGACGCTGTTTTTCGGAAAGAGTGAAATGTCAGATTCTATCGTAAAGCGCAGAATCACATTCAATGGAGAGATTCTCCATTATTTCCGACAACGCTGAAGTGGTAAGATTTGACGAATTAGTGTGTACCTTTAAGAGGCTAAGGTTTTCCTCGTAGAATCAGTTTTTGATTAAATGACTTTGGCAACACCGATTTCCAGCTGGTATGTGGATTCGCATCTTAATGAAAGATTGCACACGACCTTCTTCTGGAATGACAGTAATATGTTTTGTGGCAGAAAAAATAGCAATACTTGACAGTCGATGTGGTTCTCTGAATTAGAACGTCAATCCTTTCGTGATTTAATTTGTCTACTTCATGCTGGAGTCGTATATTGACTGCCAGATCATCTGAAGTTGAATCTAGATGATCGTTTTCGTTTTCAACATTAAGCTTGTTTTTTTATATTGAAAAAGTTGAAATTTTCCACAAAAAAATCATGAACAACGATTGTTTGTTGGAGCTTATCACTGTAATTTCTTGCTTCATCTTGAGCTTCAATTTTTTGACTTTGACCAGGTACTTTATTGCAGAACTTATTACACCCATCACACTTGGGGTTCTCAATGAGCCCGACATTTTCCACTGTACCAAATCAAATGAAGTATAATCATTGACGGTGTATGTTTCGTAAAATAAGAATACCACAACATGCAAAGTTAAGTGGCATTAACAGATCAAAGATCGGAAATGAGTGTTTGTGTTATCGAAAGAAGTGTACACTCAAAACAGTTGAAGTAGCAAATAATGATATTCGTAAGTCTGAGCTCTCCAACGAGAAAATAGCACACATAGTATGTGTCTTCAATAGAAAAACAAAAAATGTGAGAAACGAACCGATGGATTATGGGAACCAACTGAGAGTGCAGTGTTTGATTGCCCAATGAAAAGAATAGTCTATGTAGCCTGCCCCTTCAATAAGAAAACAAATGAGCATGAGAAACGAACCGGTAGACGAAAAAACAATTAAAAATCGCAGAAAGACTTGAAGTGACAAAACAAATGCTGCAACGCTAGGCTTCCCGCGAATGTGGCGCTCAGCGCACGGAGTACACTCGAGGTTTTAGACTTTTTTCACTATGTTCTACGCTTTTGATCGTTCTAAAAATTGGATAGGTTATACAGGTTGAATTGAAGATTTTTTTGATGAAAAATGGTGGTACACCGAGCACTTCCCATAAAAAATTCCCTAAAAATTAAAAAACAATCATATTACGGTTCTATTGGCCAAAATTAGTTCATACATTTGTTCTAACATTCTACTGTTGAGACCCATAACATATTTTTTGTTCGTCGAAATCGGTCAAGCCAACTTATTGTAAAAATTTTGACCCCGAGCGAGAGCAGCACATACATGCTTCTCCTGCTATGCCCTTTAAGAAAATTTAAAGAATTGAAAAATTTCCAGAATTTCTGATTATTTGTAAAGAAGGGTTTCGATAAGGCCCTTTTATCGGCCGCCCTGAATCATATTTATGAAAGTTTATAATCGAGATCATTCTTATTTTTGTTATAATGTGGGAAATATAAGGCTTCTAAAAATACATATACTCTTTGTGTTAATCGATAGGACCCTTATGAAAAAAAAAACGCTGAACTTAGCTTGTTTTGCAAAAATGCGCAATTTTTGTAGTTTTTGCGATCTTCATGTAGTTATTTCGTATAGAGCGCAACCGAGTAACAAAAAGATTAATTAGTACGTTATTAAATATGATCCAGAATGTTTCCAAAAATATCCCGAAATTTTCCAGTCTGATATTTGTCACCGTGATCAATTGATTGCATGACTATCAAGTTTTGTGAGATCATATATGTATAATTTTTATTATTCACTTTTGACATCACAGTTTTGCTACGTGTGACGTCCCAATGTTTGAAAAGCACTACTTTAGCCCTGCATTACAGGCATCGAAAATAAGGGCTAAAAGCATGCATGTGTTATAAAAAAGTTACTTAATTCCGTATAGTAGCATAACCTCACTACTGGCTTCACGAGTTGACACTTGTCAGAGTGATTGTGAGTAGTGATTGAAAATGGACCAACTCAAAGCAACAATAATAAATTGCCGAAAATTTGTAGTAAATTATAAATGTACCAGAATTATGAATTATGGTAATTTTGCCATAAATTTCCGTAAAGTTTGTTTTTATTGTTTCTCAAATCGAAAATTCTCTGTGCTTGTTACATAAATATCGTGTGCAATGGGTGCAGACTGTAGACAGTTGCGTATGATCTTGTGAAGTTTACAGCCCATGATGAAATCATGTACCAACTGAATATGCGTATATATAATTGAAAAAACAGGTTAAACATCCACAGGTGTGTCCCACTGGGAGAAACTGCCATATATGAAAATGACACTGGCTACCAGTAGAACCTCGGTAAATCTCACCTGTGACCACGGCTCACGACCGTTAGATGGGTGACCACAGGGCATGACGAAGTCACAACGAAGAGCCGACGAAACCCTCATGTGTCTTGAGGATATGGAGCTACCCAAGGATGACAGCTTTCTGCATCCATCTTGCAAGTGCTTTGGCATGTTTTTGGCACACGGGTATGGCTTTGAGGTTACGAACAAATTACTTCAATCGAATATTTTGGGTACAGTCGCTGCTTTTAAGGTCTTGATACATCTCCTCCTTTTCCTTCTCATTGGCAGTGATGTGTAGTCGGCCGGAGCCGAGAATTCGATCACGAATACAGTTCGTTTCTCAAAGTCCTGAAAAACAATGTCAGGCCGCGATTGTGCAGTAGACTGCTGTCCGAAAATCGTAGTTCCAGAAGATTTGGCACTTCTTGTTTTGGACAAGAGCTTGTCCGTAGAGCTTGCTGACAAGGACTTATTTGAGAAGAGCGGTAAATATGGCAGTGAAGCACGCTTAGGGACCTATTATGTATGTAGAGATATTTAATTCCCGCGCGAGTGGGACACCGGGATAGTATGTGTTGTAGGTACTCAGCGTGTGCATGGCATGCTCTGCACCTGCCGTTAAGAACTTTTTGACGTGAAATGCGGTCGCGGTATACTAACGTGAAAATGACACCGTCCTGGAATGCGATAATGAAACCCTCTGTACCTGAGTTAAGACCTGATGATCCGAGGAAAGCAAAGATTTGCTCCGTCGACAAGGACTGATTTTCTACATTTCTGTGAAAGTTTCCATGCATTTTCTTGTCGATTAGCTATTGGCGGAATGTTTTAAGGGGCTAGTCTAGTTTCTCGGGCGGAAAATGGAGGTGATTTTTCGTGACTCATAAAAAAAACCATGCAGTCAAATATTTTACAATCTTGAGGATATATTCAGATACTATTGACAAGTTGATACACAAAATTTCATGAAAAACTATCGACTGTGAGCCGAGTTGTACACACCGATGTCGAGTCATCCAAAAATAAAGTTGTTAATCGGCTGCAGTTGTAGAGGTCTACAGAGTGCCAGTATCTGAAATTTGTTTTCACGTTAAACTAGATGACTTTCCCCGTACCATGAACTAGGATCTTTTGAAAATATTGAAAATTAAAAAAATGGCAGCGTTTTGAACAAAAAATTCAAATTTTCACCAAAAAGATTTCAGTTTTTTGCTCGTTTTTTGCTTGGCAAATTTATATTTTTTGAAATATCGAAAAGATCCTAGTTCATGGTATGTAAAAACATGTTAAGAATATTCGTGCAAAATTTAAAATCGATTCGTTAATTTTTCTTTGAGCTAGAGTTGCAGCCGTTTTTGAAAATGCAGTTTTGAGAAAAACGCTTTTAAAGTTTTGACAACTGATTTTTGGTCATAAAATTTTATTTTTCATACTCTCATAGCTCTGGGAACTTTTTCTCCGAATAGTATACTATCGAATTAGGCAAAAAAAGTCGATTTTTTGAAAGTGAGAAACTAGACTAGCCCCTTAACCTCTGCTTTCATTACTTAGGTTTTTAGAAGTGAAGCATCTAAATGGAATACTGCACTTTCCTCAATCCTGATGTTGAAATTCAGGCTAAGGGTCTCGGCCGCCTGCTCCACGGCTTTGTATAGGAACGCTCCTTTGTCAATCATCTCGTGTTTCCTGACCATTTTTAGGAGAGGATCTCTTCTTTTTGCAACGGCATACGCTGTACCATCTACAGAGCGCGCCGATGGGCTGCTGCGTCTTCGCAGACGCCCCTGTCAATTAGCAGGTTCTCTCGGCAGCCTGCTACATCCTTTTTCGAGCCACATTGTTCGTACATCTCTCGCCACACAGGCCCAATTCTTTGAACAATCCAGTCGTTTAGGATATCTGTAAAGATCTCATACAGTGTGTTAAAACAAGTTATTGGCCTGTAGTTCTCTGGGTTAGACAAAACAAGACATCTAGTTCTGCAGCGGAAAAGTTTCTCACTCCTACGTGCTTTCTTCACCTCTTCGGCCGTGATTGATGGACGTTCCTTCTCAGATTTTATGAGGTCGCAAAGCTTCTTAAAGGTGACGCTATTTTTAGTGGTGTTCTTAAGCTCCAGTATTTCCGCATCTTGCATACCTCTTTTCAACCCGCTTCTACCTCGTCAGGCTTGAGTGGATTTTTCACAGGAACAGGGAGATCGCTGAAGAGGCGCGATGGGTTAGCGAGAAACTGTTGATTCTCCCTGACTCATCCCTTCCTATTCTGTATCTCATGCTTGCGTCAGATAACACCCGTATTTTGTCAACAATGTGCTGCTTGATTGTCAGTAGCTTTGACATTCAGTGTGAGATGGTAAATCCTCAGTTCGTGGACGAACTTTCGGAAATTTTCCGTGAACAGTCTACCAGATGTTATGTATTATATCACACACTGAACACGAGACGCATTTTGTCTTGCCCATCCAATCTTCTGGTTCATTTGATGCATGTGTCTTTTGGTCTTTCGATCCATCGTCCTAGAATCGCTATTATCTCTCAGGGGATGCCTGCTCTCTGCATTTGGTCTGGATGTCGCTTCCTTCTCTTTTTCTGCGGCTTATTCATGCAGCTGTGTGGAAAGCGCCATTCAGCCATTAGGCCTCCGCGAACAGTGATATTGCTGGAATTGTAGCAGTCTTGTAAGTCATCCTTGAGTCGAGTTGTCCACTCAATGTGACCATCTCACGGTCGTGAGACGTAGCCATAGGTATGATTTACAGCGGTTCTACTGGGAGCCAGTGTCCTCAGGTTCCGGATAGAGGAGAAATATAAACGTCCAGGTTCCCCATAAGGCCCATGATCTGTCTGAAATGGATCCTACCTTCGTGAGGATATCTTTTGGGAGCCCGACCACTAGACCATCAGTTGTGTAGCTTTTGGTGCGGCGAGAGATTTGGCTGATTCCAATCGAAGGCTCAAACCAGTGATGGATCAAAAAACCAAAAGATGATTGCATCAACTGAACAACAAAATTGAATAGGCAAGACAGAATGCGTCCCGTGTTCAGTGTGTTATTGACTACGTAACATCTGGTAGGCCGTTGACGGAAAGGGTCCAAAAGTTTGCCCACGAACTGAGGATCTATTATCACATACAGAACAAGTCAAAGCTGCTGAAAATCAAGCAGCATATTGATGACAAAATATCGGTGTTATCTAATGCAAAAAGGAGAATACTTAGGTGGGAGGGGGGACAGGGGGAATCAACAGTTGCTCGTTGACACATCGCGCCTCTTAAGCGGTCTCCATGTTTCTGTCAAACACCCCGCCCAATCCCGACGAGGTAGAGACTTTTTGGAGAAATGTATACAAGATTCCAAAAAGAATGGAATTGAAGGAAAACACTAATCTGGCCCGCATCGTCACCTTATATTTAAAGTCGAAGACTCCCATTCCGCAGTGGCTGGTGTGAGGACGCATTACACTGCCACAGCTGTCCTAAACGATGGAATTGTTCGAAGAATTGGGCCTGTGTGGAGAGAAATGTATAAAAAAACGTGGCGCTAAAAAAGATGTAGCAGGCTGCTAGATTGGTATAGATTCATTAACGGAAAGCTTTTGATTCAACCTCTCATAGACTTATCAGCTTTCTGTTGGAAAGCTTGAAGGTTCATCCACACATAGTGAGATGCATAGAGAGATTGACACCCCTTTGGAAAATTATGTTTAGTATCTCCAGAGGGGCATCATTCAGGGCGACACTATGAGCCCTCTACTCTTTTGCATCACATCTTCCACTATCTCTCGCACTACCGGATTCTCCAGGTACCTCAGCGGCGGGAAAATCATCGCGAGCATAAGGTGACTCATTTCTTTTACATGGATGACCTAAAGATCTACGCTTCTGGTGCAAGCAAACTTCGAGTTGCTCCAAATATCGTCAAGAAGTGCACAGGAGAGATTGGTATGGACTTTGGATTGGACAAGTGTGCCAAGATTCATCTGAAGAAAGGAAAGATTATTGGAGTTCCCAATTACCCTGAGCTTATGGATATTAGTGCTATTATATATCTTGAGCCGCATTCTGGACATAAAGTCATTGAAAGAGTCTCCCTAAAGCAGATACAAACGTCTTCTTTGACAGATTTGGTCACCCAATCTGTCGGCGTTAAACAAGGTATCTGCGACTACCATGCTTGTCTTCCCGGTTTTATTCTACTCGTCTGGGGTGGTTCCGTCGGCGAAGCACGATCTTGCACCCCTAGATATCGCCTCACTTAATATCATGCATCTGCAGAAGAGCTTGCATATCGATTCGACTGTTCCGCAATTATACACCCCCCGTCGCAAAGGCGGGCGCGGACTTCTGAATCTCCAATGTCTTTATAACCGAATTGATCTGGGTACAGCTTATATAACCTCACAGCGGCCATTTAACAGAAATATAGAAGATCAGTCCGTGTGCAAGGAGCAAAGTCTTGCTTTCCTCAGATCGTCAGGATTTAATTCTGGTACAAAGAGTTACCTTTTCGCTTGCTATGACGGTGTCCTTTCCACCGTAGTATACAGTGACAGCATTTTACGTCAAGACATTCCTAGCGATATGTGCAGAGCATGTCATGCACAGACTGACTGCCTAAAACACATGCTGTCCAGGTTTCCTTATCACGCGGGAACTACGTATCTCTACAAACATATAGCGGCCCTAAGAGTGCTTTACTCCCATCTTTGTCGCTTTTACGGTGTTGGCCGCGACTCTGCTCTGCCGAACACTCCGAGGCAGATAGTCAATTGTCCAAAACGGCAAGTGGCAAATTGTCTGGAACTACGATTTTCGGACAACAGTCTCCATTGCACAGTCGAGACCTGACATCGTTCTCCAGGACTTCAAGGAAGGAACTATATTCGTGATCGAATTCTCGGCTCCGGCTGACGAAAAAATCACTGCCAAGGAGAAGGAAAAGGGGGAGAGTTATCAAGGCCTTAAAAAGGAGTTGCAGCGACTGTACCCCAAATATTCGGTTAAAATAATTGTCCCTGTGAGCAGTACACTTGGAGGTGCAAAACTATTACTGGTTCGGAACCCCCGAAGCCATTCCCACGTGCCAAAAACATGCCAAGGTAATTGCGAAATGGATACAAAAGGCTGTCACACTTCGGTCGCTCCGTGTGGTTAAGGCACACAAAGGGTTTTGCCGACCTTTCGTTGTGGTTTCTTCGTGCCCTGCGGCCACCTATCTCACGGCCGTGAGATGTGGCCATAGTTGTGATTCGCCACGGTTCTAGGTGGAGCCAGTGTCATTTTCATAGATGGCAGTTGCTCCCAGTGGGACCCTGCAGTGGTTCTTCAACCTGTTTTTTAATTACGTGTGTGTGTGTGTGTGTGTGTGTGTGTGCCATCCATCTCACGGTCGTAAGGCGTGGCTATAGGTGTGATTTACCGCGGTTTTACTGGGAGCCGGTGTCATTTTCATAGATGGCAGTTGCTCTCAGTGGGACCCTGCGATATAGGTATAGTAAGGCGTTGTCTAAAGTTTGTCTTAAACGGTCATATTCTAATCCCCAGAAGGCTGCGGTCGTTCTGACCCTCGCAGTTAAAATCCTTATTATATACTGTAGAAAATGATCATTTTAAGCTTTTTATAAAAAATTTTAGATGGCTTTAGTCGTTAAGACCCACAGGCTCTGAATCTCTTACTTGCAAATCGTTTATTGCAAAGTCAGAAATTTTTCCGTTTGTAAAATTTTAATCCTTAACAAATGGCAATTATTTAGTCCCCAAATTTGTACGTGTTTTCTGTAAATAATCGACCCTGTCGGTGGGATGCGTATTAAGAAGGCCGTATTAAAAAGGTATGATGTGGACATTAGAATATACGCAGGAAAACTTTTTTAATTTTTACGATAGCAATGTTAAAGCTTTATCTCTTTGCCTTAAAGATGTGAAAATCGAACGAGCATCAGATTATGCTTTATAAATGTAGCCGAAACTGGTTGAAGCCCATTGATCTCATGAATGAGATAAGGTTCTTGAGGACAATGGTGTCTATTTCAACAGTCTAAAGGTAATCCAAGTATGAATTCAGAGGGTACATACTATAAAAATGCAAAACCCTGTCTTCAGTTATCCTGAAAGCTGTATTTAGTCGGCATTTATTTCCACGAGCGGTATTTGCCATCGTCTCATCTTAGGCTCATCTTCGGCTCGTACAGTAAACTTCACACTCGTCTGGAACTGCCTACTTTTTTTAAATTCAAATGGGGAAAATCCCGAAAGGGAGAAATCTACGGATAGCAGATGCCAGCATCTGAACCGCAAGAACCGTTTGCAAATGTACTGTTTTACGCCCAATTCTGACATCGAAGAAGCATTCTCATACGTCTCAGTAGATCTCAAGACCCACGAATTAATGATGGAGAACTGAAATTTCGCGAAATGCCGTCGCGAAACGAAGCAACAGCTAGAGAAATTTGGCAGGTCCTATGTGAGTGAAGACCATGAGACTGTATTTGTAAGCAGCTGAAAACCTATGCAGGTGCTGTGAACGATACGCTTACGCCGACAGTGCCGCACCTATAAACAAAATTCCAGTTCGGTTTTAACCAACACCCTCTTGTAAAACTTACCCACAAAAACTCACAATTATTCCTTGATTCTGTTCATGATTAAATGGCGAAACAAGTTTAAAGTCACGAATTTACTCGCTGGTGACGAGCAAATGTGAAGGTTAATGTTAAAAAAATGTGTAGACTTTTTCTTTTTGCATGCGATACAAAGAGTAAAATTATATTGCATGTTTATTTAATATATATATATATATATAATATTACGGAGATGACTGAAGAAACAGGAAACAATTGTAAGTTATAACCTTTGACTTTAAACTAATAGTTTGAAAATTACTGGAAATATGTACAATTTTCTTCTATATATTTATATTATATTTCTACATTAATTGCTATGTGTTTTTAAAGTATTTTTCTTACTTTTTAACTTGTATTAAAATCTATATAAATGAAACCTTTTTAGTTTTATAACATATTAACATCAAGCTGAAAAGACCCTTACGAAAAAGTATTATAGGAAAATCATGATAGACCTATACTGATTTTCGAATAATGAATTTCCTATATTTTTTTTGCGATTACGGGAATAATTATATGAAAATTTATACGCAAGTATTTTTAGAATAATAACTATAGAAATCAGTAATAATCAAATATTGAAATAATTATTGAAAAATTATAAGATTCTCAGAGCTTTTAAGTTTGATTATACCCACATTGTTAAACGAAGCTTCTTTTCAATATTACAATTTGTATGTACTTTTGTGTGAGTGGTTCAAAATGAATTCTTAATTTATACTTTCTTCTACTTTTTGCACTCATTATTTTCCTATAATTTTTCCTATAATTTTTCCTATAATTATTTCTATAATCGCGAAAAAATTATGGAAAAATCATTATACATAGGTCTATAATGATTTCCCTATAATACTTTTTCGTAAGAAGGGCCCATATTGTTGACGCTGGCTTGGGTGAGTGAAGTTATTTGGTTACTTCCGTAGCCATTCTGTAAATGCGGTGGGGTTGGAGGGTAATATTTTTACCTGTGTCTAATCTGTCGACACTATGCTCCTGTCGCACATGTAGGAATAGCAAAGAGTGATATCTCCCTATGCGCTGAGTAAGCAGAAGGTCCAGTGGTCCATTAATTTAAAGCATATTGAAACTATACTAAATGTTTTATATAAATAGTAAATTATTGTGAGTAGTAATTTACGTCGTGGGGAGATTCATCTATTCCTCTAACTATTTCTGTTCACGAACTGCCGATAGAATCCGCTATTTAGTTAGTTTCACCGTTTTTCAGAAACAATTTCGAAGTAATAAATTTACAGGAGGTTTTTCGGGTTTCAATCGTGTGCAATACTACGAATCTTACCAACGTTTCGTGAACATTGCAGTTCACTTCTTCAGGACTAACTTGAAACTGAATTTTCAGGTTATGTTTTTCTTATTTACAGGGTGTCTCAGACCACCCGTCCACCCTTTTTAAATTGTAAAATACCTAATAAAATTAAAAGTTCAGTACCTCCTTATAGTAAATGGACTGTGCCCGATAGATTGGAGGTATTTTCAACTTCCGGCTGCCAACGGAAGTGGCCTATTCAGACCGGATGTCATTTTTTTGAAATGGAATGACACATTTTTCTTTATTGATTTTTATTCTACGGTAAAAAGTGAGTAACTTTTGTAGGAAAACTTTTTTTCTAAATCGTCGTTTTCCACCTGAAAATGCCTTCCGAAATGTCACTGTTCCTCTGAGGAGTGACGAATAGCATGTGATTACATTAAAGGACATTTAGTCAAAAAAAAAATCAATAAAATGTTTGTATAAATATATTTTTGTATTCCTCTTGCTCTATCAGTCGAAGGATATTCCGAAGTATATCCCTAAAAATTGTATTTCAAAATTCCGAAAGCTCACTGATGAAGCACGAGTTGACGTGAAAAACGAACGACGGCTCAGTTAGACTTAAGAAAGCATTTTGGGATGGAAAACGACGATTTAGAAAAAAAAATCCCTACAAAAGTTACTCACTGTTTATCGTAAAATCGAAATCAGTAAAGAAAAATATGTCATTAAATTTCAAAAAAATGACTTCCGGTCTGAATAGGCCACTTCCGGTGGGAGCCAGAAGTTGAAAATACCTCCAATCTATCGGGCACAGTCCATTCACTATTAGGAGGTACTGTACTTTTAATTTGATTAGGTATTTTAGATTTTAAAAGGGGTGGACGCGTGGTCTGAGACACCCTGTATATTCTCTACGATGCCTGTGATTGGCCAGAGCGCCCCACCATAGGGACTGATCGAACTTGATTGGCCAATCAAGTCTTTTTTTAAAAACCCGGAAGATCGGAAAGCCAAATCAATTTCTAAGTACGTTTCTTAACCTCTCTCAATTTGCGAATAGGTCATCGCTTCTTGAAAAAATTTTGAAAGGTACCCGAGCACACTCATTAATGTATAATTGATGACATTGACTCCTAAATAAAAACCATTTTAACGACGAACAGTACGTTTAATTATTCAACATCTTGTTATGAATGTCATGTCCTTGGTTACAATGTTCAAAATCAGTTTTTTCGTGTCACTTGCATTTATTCATTTTCATTCATATCTCGATACAATTTATTCCAGTTGTGTTAAATATGGTGCCAAATATTGTGGTTAAAGTTTTAAGAACAATTTTTCGCATACTCTAATAAATTCAAATCACCAAATCTTAAAAGAGTCCCACTGTTATATAGTTCCCCCACATCAGAACGTAATACTGTGAATAACGCTTTATTGCATAGTGGACCAATACTGACTCCCGTTCTTGTCGAAGAGACAAGCGCCTTAATTCTAATTGAATTTGAAAAGGTTATCATGTTACATTTATTTGAATATAAACCATTCGCTTTATTCTTGGTTATAAATTTGGAATTATGTTATGTTATGTAATATAGTGCATTGTTTAACTCTGGATTGAAAGGTTATATTTGCACAAGAAACGTGATATTAGAGCTGTTGTAATATTGTGAGGATTGTAAAATAGGTATTAAGTATTTTAAGGGGAAATTACTTTTACACTAATGTCTTCATACTGCATATTTTATTGGACGGCTTACAATTCGTAAATAGGCCTTATCGTTTATTCGGCACATAACTACAGAATTCGTTGCAGAGTTTACGTCAATCAGCCAGAATTGATGAGTCTGATTTTAACAATGAAGAAATATTTTCAGAAAATGAAATGAGAGCCATAAGTCAAATAACACGTTATCAGTTTAGAGAACTGTACACATATTGTGATCCTGTTCCTGAACCTGGTGGTAAGGTTCGTTATGTGAGAAAAAATAAACTCCTAATATTTTCATGTAAAATGCGTCAAGCTTATCAGATAATTTTTTCAAAGTCATTTTTCGATTTGGTAGTAGGCAAGCTGTTAGTCTGACTATTGCTACCGTGCGAAGATCACCGTGCTCCAGAGGGATGTATACTAGATATCCATGGCCTTCATTTCTCGAACTCTAGGGATAATGATGCGTCAATGTTTCAAAACGAATTTCGGGTGGATGCTGCAGGTCTTCGGGAATTGTTTCAAAATGGGGACATACTCATAGTGAGTCGTGGCTACAGAGATGTTTTACCATTACTCGAAAACTTGGGTATTGATAATAAAATGCCCGCCCTTCTACAGCCAGGTCAACGTCAACTTGATACTTGGATATAGTATCTTGCCTTTGTTGGTTGAACTAATCCAGTGGTCGGCACGCTCTCGCCCAAGGCAGGCTACCCTGCCCGGCCTGCCCAACGACCTACTTTCTGGGCAGGTACCTGAGAGCTTGGGCAGACCCACCCTTCCCTCAGGGGTCCTTTGTTGGAAAGTAGGACAAATTGACAAAATGTAAAAATCGTTAATTTTGCAATTAGCGATTGGAAAATGATATTTTTGGAATCTGCGAATTTTTCCGATTTCAACGATATGTGATTTGTCTATAAAGGTTGACAATTGGAGAAGCATTTAGTATTAAATTGAATATTGAGCTGAAGTTTTTTGATATTAAACTGCTTCAAATTTTCAACTTTCTTGGGCAAGTAATATCTTGTCTTAACTTACCGAACGAATAACATGTCTTGCCCCTGTTGATTAGACAGAATTATAGTCTTGTCTCAACTGACTGGACTAATAACATGTCTTGCCTTTGTTGAATCAACTGATCTACAGGGTGTCCCAGTATTCAAGGTACATTTTTATATTTTTGAATTCCTCATAAAAAATGGAATCGAAAATAATGATAAAAATTTGTTTTGAAGTTAACAAATAATGAGTAATGAATAAATAAAGATTAACCAATCAGAAGAACAGCATCCTTGCCGATAGGTTTTATTTTACTTTAAATAGTTTCCACTAATCAACGAACCTTATTGAAAGCGTCGTCAAATGTAGTCGATCAGGATCTTCATCTCAGATGAAAATTCTACCCAAAAAAAGGACCTTGGAAATTTGTGATACGTACAGCTAAAATTAGACACTGATTCAGTCCTAATTAGATGATTACTCATTGCAATTACCCATTCCATCGTTTAACTACTGTTTCAGAAATCCTGTGGGTAGTTTTTCCTTCAAGGAATCAAACAGGCAAAGCTTCATTTTGATACCTGATTATAATTATTGGTGCTGATTACTGAAACCTTTCGATTTCTAAAAATAATGCATTACTTCCAATGGCATGATTGGAATCTATGTTTAAACACTTTTTTGTGTAGTTTTTCAAATGGAGAAGACAGTAGGTAGGTTCTCATCTTGACGACACACTATTATCCTTTTTAAAGAAGGGGCCATAGGTCAGCAAAGTTGGGTATTATTGAAAGTTCTCATTATTTTCAGGAAATAATGCATTACTTCCAGTCGTATGATTAAAATTAAAATTTTAAAAGTACTTTTTGTATTTTCTCAATTAGAGAAAACAACACACACGTTCTTATTTTGACAAAAAATTCTTACCTATTTTTAAAAATATGCCAAATTCCACTAAAGCTGGAAATTATTTACACTTCTCGTCAGGGCCGGCGCAGCCAATATTTTGCATGTATGGAGTTTGTGAGGGGGGGGGGGGGGGTAAAAAAAATTTCTTTAGTTTTTGTTTATTTTAACAAGAAGGTTCTTCTTTGTACATAATTCCTGCAGATAAATGCGTTCATAATTTTATTTAAATGAATGAATTTTCAACTAAAAATATAACTCTTCAAAAAGAAATGATTTCTTAACAAAGTGATTCAACCATATCTTTCAAACAAAATAGTTGAACACTCAAGCAAGGAAGAATAATTTTTAAGCAAAAAGATGCATTTTCATTTTAAAAAATACATTTCTACCAAAGCGGATGAAAGATTTTAGTTGACTTTTCACACTCAAAATATGAATTTTTAATCAAGAAATAAGTTTCTACGAAAAAAAAATTGAATTTTCAATCCAAAAAGATGAATTTTTATCCAAAAAGGATGACTTCTAAACAAAATTGTTCAATTCTCTACCCAATAGTTGCATTTTTATCCGAGAAAGATGTCATTTCTGCTAAAGCAGGTGAATTTTGAAATCAGAGAGACAAATTTTCAACCGAACAGTAGCATTTATTATGCAAGAAAGATGCATTTTTGTCCAAGAAAAATGAAAATTGTACTATAGCAGGTGAATTTTTAAATCAAAAAGACAAATTTCCAAAAGAAAGAGTTGAATTTTCATCCAAAAGCATTTCAATAAACTTTTCTACAGAAAAACACAATTTTTAAACAAAATATGAATTTTAAACAAAGGTTAATATTATACGAAAGAAGTTGAATTTTTATCTTAAAAAGACGAATTTTCAACAAAAAAGTTGAATTTGCAAAAAAATAATGTTTTTTAAGAAAATTGTTAGTTTTTCAACCAAATAATAATATTTATAACAAAAAAGATAATCTTCAGGAGAATGTTTTTGCGAATTTGCAAAAATTACGTACATGAGTGAAGGACCCGCTCCCCCTGCTGTAACAAATCGTAACAAAATGTCTCGACCCCCCCCCTCCAACCCCTGAGATGTTCCTTACTTTAAATAAGGTCCCTGAGATGTTTTTGTCTTTCTTTTTATAAGTTGTTTTCACTCCCATTTTCTAAATCACAATTGTTATTCTCACTATTATTACAAGAGCTAAAGCTATCATCTTTCTTACACACAAAAAATTGTATAAAAGCCGCGTTTTTTTAATCACCTCCTCCTTCAACTTCTTCTCTTTTGCTAACATTCGTGTCTGACAATCACTCTGTTTACGCTTAACCATTTTGATTTTAAAGGAGATGATCTCAGTGCAAAATGCAATCTAAAACTGAGGACTCTGACCTAATTGTGTCTCTGTTCCTGACCCAGGTATATTTTCAAAGTAACCGAAATAAGTGGAAATAACATTAACCATAGGGGAAATACCGTGACCAGACTGACGGACTCGGCGTGCACCCCCTGTTGAGCGACAACTCGAGAACAATAAATTCAAGACTATATAAACATCAAAATTTTTACAAGTTCATGGTAACGACCCATGCAAAATTAGAATTTCAAATTCTTCATCAAAGTTCAGGCACTTAGTGAACTAAGACAAGAGATATATTTTTGAAGCAAAAGTAAATTATTTTTTTTCATCTTCCCGTCCAGTTTTCCATGTATGGAATTTCCATGGTTGGAAATTTACATGTCTGGAGTTCTCCATGGCATCCATGCTGGCTCCGCGGCCTTTGCTTCTCATGATTTTCAGAAAATAAAAGACAAAGTTTCATTTTGACGAGAAACTTTTGTCCGTTTTTTAAAAGAGGATAAAAGTCAACAAATTTGGGAGATATTGAAACTTCTCTTCGCTTTCTAAAAATAATGCATCACCTCCAGCAGCATTATTGAAATTTATGTTTCAAGATTTTTTTCGGTACTTTGATTACAGAATACAATGGAGAAGGTGTTATTTTGACGACAAACTTTTACCTATTTTCAAAAATAGGCTAAGTTCTACCGAAATTCGAAATTATTTACAATTCTCATGATTTTCAGAAAACAATGTATTAATTCCAATGGCATGATGGGAATTGATCATTTAAAAATATTTTCGGTAGCTTTTCAAACAGGGAAGAAAACGGACAAAGTCTCATTTTGACAAAACTCCCATCCATGTATTAGAACAGTGATGCACAACTCAGGCCATACGGGTTTTGTGCCCATAAGGGTGGTTCGCGAGCTCGCGCGGGCGGGGAGAAAAATAGGGATAGTGTGCGGGGTAGGTATACGCAGCTCGCGATGGCCCGCTGACTCGCTTGCGGACGAGCGAGTTGTGCATGTCTGTTTTAGAAGAAGCCGAATGTCAAAAAAGTTTGAAATGATTGAAATTACCTATTTATCTCCGGAAATAATGCATTACATCCAGTCCATTTTAGTATTCTAAAAATTTGTGTATAAAACAGTCTCCGGATGGAAAGGTCATTAGTATAAAAAAGACTTTATTTCATTAAGAAGTGGCAACGTTTCGGACTTGATATAGTCCCTTTTCAAGCCTATTGAAACCTGTTGAAACATTATTTATTATAGTCTAAATTTTACATAAAATTATAAATAAAAAAATGAAAAACAAGAACATAAATGTTTGCCGATAAAAAGTGATGAAAATGTATAAAACAGTCTCCGGATTTTCTCCGAAAAGTGATGAAAGTGTGAACAAACCAATTTTTTTGTTTTGTTAATAAGTTTGATAGGAAATTATAAATATTAAAAGTAGCATGAAGAGTCACTAATGATAAATAATAAATAAAAACGATAGTTATTAACAACAACAAGTGTAGACAATAAAATTTGATAATAAATAGGAACATTGATATAAAAATATAAATAAATAGTGTATAATAAGTTATTACCTTAGAACATAAGTTTGGAAGACGAATGAAATAAGAACCAGATTTTCCATTTTTATATAATTCGGTTGAAACACGGATAAATGTGAGAATGTCCAAAAAAACAGCAGTAATGTT
>CAKNXH010062369.1:3950-46481 GCA_932178445.1 Andricus quercusramuli
GCATACACCCCACGTTGCTCTATACGTACCACGATTCCACGTTGTCCTCGAAGGGTTAATACTTCAAATTTTCTTTGTGGCCTGTTCGAAATCGTATCTACGCTTGAAGTTTTGAATTGTTTAATGTTCAAAGCTTCAAATTTAAAACTTTATGAAATTTCTAACGAGTTAGTTTGGAAATATTCATAATTCTGTAAATTGATGAATATTTCGAAATGTTTTAATTTCATATGAATTTATAAATTCAGATGATTTTTAATTAAAAACGGTTTAATTTCATCCGTTAGAATGTAGTATTTTAGTTTAAAATTTTTCAATCCTGCCAAAATTAAAAATTTTAAACTATTGTTGATAAGATTTTACAAATTCGAATTAAAAAATGGTTTCAAATGTCTTGAATTAACGATGATTTCGCGTTGAATTTAATACAAAATAAGTTGGGATATTAATCAATTTTAAATTCTTCAAATTTTTAATCTCTTCATGCCGAACGCCGAAATGCGAAAGACTTTAATTTGAAATTGTTAAATTTGTAAGTAATTAATTTTAAAACGGTTTCCTGTGTCAGACATAGAATTAAACATTTTTCAGTTTTCAAGACCTGGAATGAGAAATATTTTCAATGTAAAATGCTTTCAAATAGAAATTGTTTTTTTTTTCTACTGGTGTACTGGTCTACCAGACCGCAATCTGGAAGACCTGGCGGATCCCAGCGGAGCTTGAGAGCAATTTTTTCACAATTTAGAAATTAAAATCAATATTCAAAATAATTATTTTAGACCAGTAGACAAAAAAATCAACATCAAATTATTTGATATAATTTATCTGGTCAAAACCATAACATCAACAATATAAAACATTCGAATGTTCGAAAATAAGTCTTACAAGTTAAGGAATGAGGTCGGAATTCAACTTGTAGGGATTGTGAAGAAATTTCTCTCGTCTCTCCGTAGCTTAGTGGGTAAGACCACCAGACCGGCAATCTGGAAGACCTGGGTTCGGATCCCAGCGGAGCTTGAGAGCAATTTTTTTCACAATTTAGAAATCAATATTCAAAATACTGATTTTAGACCAGTAGACGAAAAAACAATCAACATCAAATTATTTAATTGTAATTTATCTGGTCAAAACTATAACATCAAAAATATAAGAGATTGTTTATTGTTGAAACGCTTCGATAAAAAATCTTTCAGTTATATTAAAAAAGGTTTACAGTGTTAAAGTGTCTAATTTTGAACAAACTACAATATGAAAGTATTGAACTTTGATTGAGGATTTGAAATGATTAGATATTGTAAAACCTTAAGTTCAAAATTAATAAAATAGGAATAGTATTCAATTTTTGATCGGCAACCTATTTTTCTGAAAAATATCTTAATTCTTGGATAAATGTTCAGATTGATGAATTTTGTAAAAACTATTCTGCTTTAATTTTGTTTTACTTCAGGTAAATATTTCAGTAATCGTCACAGTACTAATAATCGTGAAACATAATTATATCTTTAATATACTGTTAAAAAATCTCTTTAAAGTGGCATTTAATGTCAAAATCCATTCATTATGAGCATTTGATAGTATCAAAAGGAGTTTCAATTATTTCAAATCAGGTAAAAAGCCGCGCTTTAACTTAAATGCCCTATAAATTATGATTGAAATGTGATTTTGATGTGTGTATTTTTTCAGGCGAAGCTTGCATTATGAGAAAACATATGTTGTTACTTTAAACCGCTTTTTAATTACGTCATTATTTGACATTCAATTAATTGATGGATGCTGCATTTCAGCCAGCGTACCCTATAACCTGGAGTACGGTGTCCGTCATGTCACTGCCGTTCATTTAAACAAGCTGGAAAGTGTAATGTGGCAGAAAAAAGTTACTCCAGAGATTTGTAACACTAATTTAATGTTTTCTTATTAACCAAAGTAAAGTATGTGGCAAAAGCAGTTAAATCCTCTTACTCCCTGCAGAAATATAAGGGGGCGCCACGATGCGGCGTCATGTCTCATATATGACGGCGCAAGATGTAATTATTTTAATATATTTTAAACGTTTATAAAAAGAAATCATGATACCAGAAGTTCAATCAAATACCTCACCTATTGAATCCTAACTTTTTCATGCTTCAAGTATTTTAAAATATCCTGTGAGTGCTTAATTTCAGCCAAAGATTTTTTCATCGGCTTCCGCTAAAACTTTTTTTTTCATAATTACTCTTCTGACGCGTATTTTGAAACAGAAATCGCATCAAATCACTATTTTTCTAAACAGCGAAAGCTATTTTATGTAAAGAAACTAATATGAAAATCAAAAAATACGGGCGGTATTTATAATATTCATCGTGCCCCTCACCGGCACCATATCCCACTCTTCCCTACCTTATTATATTATCCTGAATGAATAAGAGCGACAGTACTAACTACCAAGCGCCATTTATGAGAAGAAACCTACCTTTTGAAATTATATTTAGATTTGAATGAACAAGAAAAATGTTTGACAGCCGATTTCTCCAACGAAGAGAAGGTGTAAGACTTGAAATGCAAAATTAGCCTTTTAGAATAGAATTGGTTTTTATTGTGACTAGAGTATGAACGATGCTTTTCGGCGCTCTCGAAGCGTCGATTGGGAATGTGCACGCACGAGATGTAACTCCCAAAATTCACTCACCGAACCAAGACTCGGGATATGTAATTCGACAAACGTTTGTACGACATCGGGATCCATACAAAATAGCGATCGTTTTTTAAAATCTATCTTACTGTTTATGACTATTCAAACTATTAGATCACGTTTTGGCATGATCGGGATTCATGAGATAAAAATAAGTGTTCCGAGTAAGTTATTGAATATCAGTCGTAATCGATTTTATTTTCCATAAGATCGGACATACTAGAAATATTCATACAGTACTTTTTACATAGCCTCGCCGCAAATAATATCGGGAGAAAAATCGAATAACGTCGTCGCTGGAACGAGTCGTTATTTGTAGGGATACCGAATATAGTATACAACTATTCCTTCATATCGATATTATAATATTTATAAGTTACATCTAATCAATAAGTATGCAATCTGCGCTGATCTGCTGTACAATTGCTCCGTCGCTTGATCGCGAGGCGTATTTTTCTTTCACTTAATACTTAGCGCTTAAAGTTTTTGGTATTTGCTGAATAACGTTATTATCATCGTTAAGACGTAACAAATTGGTATACATTCATCGAATCGCATAATTAGTGTCTACTATACAAGTATCTACAGGATATCATACGCGATCCGCGAAAGATCTTTACAAGCCGTTACGATTGCGATGTCGTAAGCTTCTTGATAGCTCGTTTATGTTAAATACTCTATTGAAGATTAAGTGCTTTAGGAAAAATTCATATGGGTCCTTGCGAGATTAACTTCGGAATCTCGACTTTTCATCTAGTTCAAACGAGCTTTCAACCTAATCATCACAGTCACAGTATTATAAATATACATCTCTTGAAAACCTATGAACAACGGTTGGATGATTAGGTATGATGTAGTTGCAAAGGAGATCACAGCACCTCTCCTGGCACGAAAGTCGCTTTCGTCTTAAACATATTGCAATTGAGAATCTATACATACATCCGAATATTCATAATCAATATCGGATCGTTTAATTCGGATGGTTGAGTCTTAATCGTCAAATTGATAAAAACTCGTGGCGAATTTTCTGTGAAATTTCTTGGTAACGTTCTTGTCAGTGGTTTTAGTTGAGAACTGTTTTGTTATTGGTCATCAACAAATGAACTACAACTTGTCCTCAACTAGTTCTTACATAAACAACGACCAGGACCTCTCAAACTTACGAGGCAGTCACCTTCTGCTGAATTTTCTCACTGACCCCGATTCTCGTCCTTCGGAAACGAGAGCGATTGAGATCCAGCAGCAATGGAGTTCGATGCCCAGTCAAACAAAGGTAAGTACCCAGTTGTGGAGGAGTGTTGCCAGTACCCAGCAAACCCTCCTCCAGTATAGGGTCCAGAACCGCCAACCCCGATCCCAAGACCGACGCCGATTCCACTTCCCAGGTTTATTGATCCCGATCCCGTCCCCGTATCGTTTGCCAAATCCAATCGGTCTTCTTCGATCTTGTGGTCCGTCGTGGTGCCCTCTTCGTCGTACACCATGTAGTGTTGCGGGGATGCCATAGAAGATGGCGTTGACGACAGGGCTGGTGAGGCGACGGACCGAGGCCTGTGTCACTCCGGCTCCCGAAGAGGATCTTCGTTCTGGGTGGTACCACCGTCTACTTGACTATTACCCAACGAATTAGCCGTTGTTGACGCGACCACTCGATGGTGGGGGCTTGTTGCAGCCCCCACTTCTCCTCAAACTTGGGTTCTAGCCGTCGAATTAGCGTGTTCTGGTCCCGGAGAGTGAGCGTTGGTGGCTCCAGAGGTCAAAGCATACTGACAGGCACTCAATCCACCCCCAGATGATGCTCTAGAGCTCACGGGGCTTATACTTCCGGTATTCGTAATATTACTGACTCCAGTGATGAAACTGGTACAATATCCACTGCTGTGTTCTTTTGCCTTTCGTCGAAGGGTTGCTAGACTACTGGAGGTGACAGTGTATGGCTCCGTTGGAGCTGTTGTCCGATGATGTGGATTGTAGACCGGCGGACCGTAGGGATGTGGACCAGCGGGTGGTCCATAAGGACAGGTTGCACCGGATGCTGCAACAGGCGAGCCGGTAACTCCTAAACTGGAGCCCATGCCTGGAATCATTGAGGATGCTGCCTGACCCACAGAGACAGACATACCACCCACGTGACTTCCTGCTAACGAGGTCGCGGAGTTGAAACAGTTCACAGGGTTGACTTGCGGGTGGTGATGATGAGATGCAGTTGGCACTACGGAGCCTAGGGTGTTCACTGACCACGGAAAGCTCTTAGTGTTTAGTGGAGATGGTACTTTCGAAGCCCAGTTGTTGTAGGAACTGTAGTTATAGAGCGATTCCGCATCGGGGAATGGCTGACCTATGAACGTGTTCAGGGCACCTGCACCAATACCAGGCCTAAAGTCGGCTGATCCTGCACCCATCACGCGCTCGCGCTTCCTAAACTTTGCTCTCCTGTTCTTGAACCATACCTGAAACAGAAATGTTGTATTGATTAGATTACATTTTTTTTAAAGAGCAAATCATGCACTCTGAATATTCCCAAGGGATTGGAATAATGCGAAACAATTCCGAGGGAGATTGAAATTTATTTGTAAGAAGCGAAGTGAAGGTAATAATAATCGTGATTCGTAGGCAGTTCTCTCTTTATCTTGTTCTCTCTTACTCTCGTCAGATTTATACCAATCGACCTTCAAGTATTATTCATGTACAAGGCAAGGCAAGTCGAGCCGGCGCACCGAGACAAATGGCAAGGAAGCCCCTCGAGCTCGCTTCTATCCTAAAATATGACGGCGTTAATTCAAGGCAGCACTGGCGCTCGATACCACCGCTCTCCTGCACACGTACATGAAGGGTGGTTTCCAACTTCGTCAGCCGTTTCCACCCTCCGAGCAACCCCTAGGTCGCCCGTCAACCTCCAACTACCCGCCTCTTTACTCTCGCAGCCTCCGCCCGACTCACCCCCAACAATTATACGGGTGGTTGCGCTCAGATACACGTCGCTCTTGCGTAACTATAAGCGGCAAGCAGCGGGAAAACGATGGGCTCCGTAAGGTTAGGTTAGAAGAAACCATCGAACTCAAGGGAGGAAAAAATGGGAGCCAGAGGAAGGAAGAAAGTGGGTTGGGGGATCTTCTCAAGATGGATGGCCCTACGATCACGTTGCGGAAACGCTAAGAGGCGCGACGAGTCATTGAAAGTGGGGTAAAGGCTAATGAAGAGTAATGCCTCGACCTCCACAGGTAAGATTTTTCAGGTCACTACGATTCCCCTATATAGTCTCAAACTAATCAATTTCTTTTACGATTCTTAACTAGAATCTCAAACTGGATTTTTCCTTATCTATCACCAAAACAAAAAAACAACAACTTCAAGGCCTATAAACTTAACTGGTACCTGTATTAGTTTATCAGAGTTGTGGTGATCCACCTCGTACCTACTTAGCGATTTACAGGTCCCAGTACAACTTCGGAACTTGATTACCTACTTTGTTTCCAAGGGTGATTGTGGTTGAACCAACATGTCAGAGATGTAGGTATACACGAAGTTGTAAAATCGACCAAGAAGAGAGACGGAAAACAGAGGAGGATAGGAGAGGAGTAGAGCCAGAGGGAATGCGAGATGCCGCTGCTCTAGAATCAATAAACTCCTGGAGGTAGCTATGGAGAAGGGGCTTCGAGCCTCGCACACACAAGACCGCACCCGTAAACTTTAACGACATCGCAAAATCTCCGCACCAGGGCTAGCAATGGCGGTTCGTAGGTCGTAAAGTTGATGAATGAACTTTCAAATTTTGAAGAGACTTACAAAGTACTATTTGTCCGTTTAGTCCTCTCATTGAGGTTTTATCAGGATTGCTAATAATAAGTTCATTACATTTTGCGCTACATCTTCACATATAGCCTATTATCCAAAATGTTCAACTTGAACTCAGAAGGAATTTTTGATCCAAGCTGGGGAGTAAATTCTATTGGAAATCTATGCACTGTGCGGCGATAATGAACGAGCGTGAGGTCGGTATGGGATGCGATAAATCGAATCCAATGTTTTTCGGTTGCACTGGAGCGCCCGAACAATAGTCTCGGCGTCACGTCAAGCGAGCAATAAAACCTCATCGAATCACGACCCCCCGTTCGGACACCGTGTAAGCTTTGGCATGGCTCAATCTACAGAAGCTTATAGAACTGTAATGAGAGACCGCGGCCGGGAGGCTCATCAATCACCCCGCCCTTCACTAACTTCCACGTGTCATTGTCCTATCCTGGCACGCTATACGTATACGGGATAGACGGCCGAACCCAGTCGACCATTCGACCTGATGCGAAGCTTTAGTGTCAAAAGCCGGACAGTCGAATAACGATTACTTAGCCAAGACGTTCCACAATGCACTGCCTTCTTTCTTTCCTTGAAGACAAACAGATTGCCGAAAGTAATAAATGTGTCGAAACGGTTAATTTTTCTTAAGCATTTCGTTTTATTGAATTATTATGTTTGCCATGCTCGAATTATGGTGAATGGTGAGAGGTGTCACGTCTACGGACGATTGTAAAAACACCCCAAGTGCGAAGTTAGATACGGCCCAGCACTGGCCCAGTTTCGGAAAAATATTTCCGAAGATCGGCTGCCAATATCGCACCGTTGCTGGAATGATAACTCCGGTATGCATTTGGCGGCCAATTCTGGGCGCCATCACTTACGCGTTACTGGCTGCCACTATCGGCTCAGCAATGGGTACTGATATCGGCCCGACCTCGGCTGCCAATATCGTGCCATTGCTGGAATGATAACTCCAGTATGCATATCGTCCAAATATTTGTTATAGTTTCAAAAATTGAAATTTCATACAAACATTTTGTTTAATTTCAGCACCCACTGCGGCTATACTTACTCTAACGATGATAAAAAAGGTATTTAAAAATATATATTAATTCGGTACGGGGTATCGAACCTACATCTATACCTAAATCTATCGCCTAAGAGTCGGGAGTAAATGTAAAATATACGAACAGTCAATAGGAATATCAATAAAATAATTTTTAAATAAATAATTGATATCGATTACAATTTTTCTTCGTGCAATATTTCGTTTTTTTCTGCGTTTAAGACTACTTCACAACTTTCTACAATGACAGGAATTAAATTTTTTTATGAAAATTTAAAAATTTCAATGACGGAACTTAGGAACTTGATCGTGAACTCTGACCATTTTTTAATAACAAATTTTTCTAAACTTCCGTATAAGGTTTGGTTTTTAGGTGTTTTAGACTATTTTACAACGTTTAAGATTGACATAAAATGTAATTTTTTTGAACATTTACAATTTTACATAAAGATGGAACTTAGAATTTTTTTCTTAAAAAAAATAAAAACCGGAAAAAAGTTGTGTTCGTGACAGTTGTATTTATAGTTCTTAGACATTTTAGAGCACATGAACGATATTTTCATACGTATTTTAAAACTATTTTAAATATTCATAGTCTCGGCATAGTAATGCGCCGATCGTGGAGCCAGCCGTTAGCCAGTACTGGGCCAATGGCCGATTATCGGTCCTGGTGACGAGAACTGCGCCAGTACTGCGCCTGTGGTGAACTCTGGCGGAGTGCGGAAATTTCCACCTGGGTCGTCGGCTCGCCAGTGAGGCATTCAATTCTAGCCTTTGCTAGGCCAGATTCTGGCTTTTCCTATTGAAACATGTTTAACCAAAGTAAATACGAAGTTGGGAACAAGCAGTGCGCCGAGTCTGGGCGGACCTCTGGCTTTTCTTCATAAAACATGTTTCGCCGTGATAAAAGTGAAACTTGGTCCCGTAATGTGCCATCACTGGGCCAAGCATCGGCGGTAGATCGACAAATTTGAATAGCCAATATAGGCAGCCAGTACGGGCACAACACTGGGCCGATTAAAATGCCGATATTGGCCCAATAACATTAGCCGATCTTTGCCTGCCGAAATTGGATCAAGCCTGGGCCGTGTGTTCAGTTCCGGCAATTCGCACTTGGGATGGTTGCGCTAAGTCAATTATTGAATCAACATTGTGGGTATTGACATTTGCAGTAAGCTTAAGGAAATTATGAATGAATAAAAAAAGTGGATGATTTTCATCGATTAACGGTGAAGTAGAATCGGACAATATTCACATTTATAAGATCATCATAAGGTCCATTGATGGTCAAACTTTCCCCAGCACTGAAGTTGAAATAATCTTTCTACTTCCTTTCCCAAAAGAAAAACTTATCCGCACGTACAATTCTTTGGGTCTCTAGATATAGTGTGAATCATGTGCTGCATAGTTTCGAATCAGAAATGGTACGAGCTGAAGAACTTTTTCCGCGGCTTCGAATTCAGAATGGGGATCGAGGCTGCGTTCAGACGTGGAGGAAGATGAGGGAGGATGAGAAGGATGAAGAGGAAGGGAGGTAGAGGGTGAGTTGGAAATGGGCAAAGAGGGGTCGAAGGGTAGAGGGTAGAGGGAGGAACGAGGTGGAGGAGGATAATATTGATCCCCTCGTAGCCCCGCCCCTCCTTACCCGGCGACGCCATCATTATATTATCCACCATCCCTCCATCTACTCGATGTGTGCGCACACCTACGGTCGCAAGCCTATGCGTCCTCAAACCTTCTTTGAGTTTTCTACCTTTTCCCTTCTAGCTGCCAAGATCCCATTTTCTTTCTACTTTTCGACCCCCTACTGCCCCCTTCTCTCTTACTTCATCGAAGCAACCCCCAAAGGAGTATTTCGCGGCTGCAGCCAAAAACAAGGCAAACTAAGCAGTGAAGGTAAAGTCGGTATGTGGGAGGCAGCGACGCGCGGCGCCACTTCATTAAAAATAAATTCCGTGAAGGAGCCGCCGGATATCCGGGGCTTCGCCAAGGATTTGACGCCACAAGACCCCACGTCGGAGTGCGCCAGTATCCATAACTCCTAGCCACCCCTGCAAATTCCAGCACATCACGACCATCAGCAAACCTACTTCTTACTCACTTTCTCGGATTTTCTTGAGCCAAGCTGATAAGGAACAATTTTATTTTGGTTTTAAATATTAGCGTAGGATTTTACTGAGTAGTTTTACCACTTTAAGGAATTTTTTTCAGCTTTTGTTCTACAATTGCTCTAGAACTGAAAATCGATTAATTTGTCATTTAGAATGTAATTGGAAACAGGGCTTTAGTGCCCTGGCTAATTGCGAAAGAGAGTATTAAGACTATCTTCTCAATAAAATTATCAATCAAATGTTAATAAAGTTACACGTTTTAAACAAAATACAAATTATAATGTACCAGGTGGTGTATTTTTCTACATTTCTCCATATTCCATGGGGCTATTTTATTTTCTTGAAAAATAAAAAGGTGGAAAGATTTACATTGATGGTTCGTCAAGTTGTGACGACATTGAATACCATGAAAAAGGTAACCTCAGGTTCACTCAGAGAAAAAGTTGTCTTAAAACAAAAGCATCGACCTCTTGCCTGTTTGGGTTTCGAACGACGTGAAAATATATTTTATACAAACAGAATTATTTGGCTGCAAGATTAGGTGAAGTTAGTTGCATAAGGAAATTTTTTGCTGCAAAAGGATTCCAAATTGGACAAATAAAAATCCTCTCAAACTTAAATTTAAGCGGAAATTCCATTTACGCCAAGAAAAATCCTTTTGTCACAAGAGTACATTTCTCTGAGTATTCGCTCCGCAGGCATGAAGGAACGGCCGTTATTAATTTACTTTCTAATGACAAAAAATATACGAATAGTAAAATGGTAAGTTTACCAATTCTGTGTGGGGCCATTAAAAAAATATGTAACGCCTTTTCTTGACATTTTTGCCCCCCCCCCTCCCGCGGGGGGGGGGGGTTGGTAGTAAGTGCGTGTAAGTTTAACATTGACGTAACGCTCGTAGTGACACCCCCCCCCCCTCTAAAAGCTTTATGTAGTTATTGAGCGGTCCCTGTGTAAAAGAATAAATATCTGCAGATAAATAAAGCGTAAAATATGCTAACAAATATTTAGTACCTAACCTAAAAAAATCTCTGTTTTTTCATGTTTTTTTCCTAATACTTCACAAGAATAAAAATGATTTTAAATAACTAATGGTTTTCATTTGAAATAAGGAGCTTTGATGTTTGTTAAAAATTAGAATTTTTCGGATTAAATGAAATCAGATTATAAAAATGAAATAAGTAAGGGAAACCAGATCAAGTACTGAAACAATTGTTAATGTTATAGAACACGTATATAGGGAGCATGTAGTAACATGTTTACTTTTTGTATAATGCATCAGGTATAACAAAAAAATCATCGATTACAATGTATACAATGTACATTGTACATTGTACTCGCCGAAAGAAAAATCAGTAGATATTCTTTGTTCGTCAGCCGACGCGGCTCAATATCGGTGTCCTTTCATGTTAACAGCTTGTACATAAATAGCTCCGTCAGTGATAACAGATAAGCGAACCTAATCTTGATCTACCATTTTAATCTGTCTTCCAAGTTGTTTTGCTGGAGGAATTTTTGACGAACGACTGAAACTGCCACATCGTTCTCTTGAAACCGATATTGTAATTTATGACCCTCTTCCAAACCAATCTTTACCCGGAAAAGAATGCGGATGCAATTCTATGTATGTCAATTTTTATCAAAAAAAATTCAAACTTATGTTTTTGATACTATAACTACCATCTATATTTTAATTATTAAAAAATGGGTTACTGAATCAAATCAATAAGAATTTTCATTGATAAACAGTGAATTCTCAGTTATTCAAATTCAAACAGTGGAAAAGCCTAACAAGCCGACGCTTAGGTACACAAGGTGCACAAGAGAATTTGATCAAGTGACTAATTCTCCGGTAAATTGTTATACGACTTCTAGATATTCATTATTTGCTAATAAAAGTTCAAGATATTCATTGAAGAGAGTTCTATGGAGCAATTAATAATTCTAATTATGATTATTAATTCATACATAGAACTCTCGTTTTATTGCCGAAAAAAGTCTCTAGAAGTCCTATAAAAATTTACCTGACAATTAGTGGCTTTGTTATCAAATTCTCTTGTGTACCTAAGCGCTGGTTTGTTAGTCTTTTCTATCTTTCGCAAATAAGGCTCGTCTGGTTTCATCACCCACATTCATAAAGGGTATAGCGGGGGATAAGTAAGGTAAAAATGCCCCCAAGGCTTTTTGGGTCCTAACACAATCTTAGGTATCCACTGATGTAGGAATTTTTTTTGCCGAATTTTAGCCTCCTAGCTTAGGTATTAACCCTACTACCCTTGATAATGTAATTTTCAGATTTTTTCTCAGTGCATATTGTTTAATATTAAACGTCAAACATTCAAATCTCAAAAGTTAAACTTGATGGAAAAATCTGTTCGAGATATTCATTTCTATAAAATAAGTGCGATTTTTAGGTCTTATTCCTTGTAGAGTTGAAAAACATCCCCTGAACCAAATTTAAAGACTTGTGTTGAATCAAGATGTTCACTGAGGACGTTCGAAAGTAATTTAATATGCCGATAGTTTCATTTAAAAAATTCAGTACAATAGAAAATGTCATTCCCCGTACTTTACTGCAATATGGGTAGCAAAAAAAAACACCCTTTTATACTGACAATCACTTTGGATTGATTTTTGCATGCTGTATTCGAATCTGTTGGACAAATCACTTATATATTTCATAAGTTAAAAAATTAAAGTATTCCTGTCATAAGTGTCAAGCTGTCTCAATATAAAACACTTTTTTTAATTTAATTATTTTTTTTAATTTTTATTAAAGAGGGAAGTAATTTATCGACGGATAACTTATATTATTTTCTCCTTCTGTGCATGATTGAAAATTCACATCGACTATAAGATTATTCTTAACAACGAAGCGATTATATATTAGTCAAGATACAATCACTGCACAGTGCCTGAAATGTATTCGAAAATGCAAGCACAAGACACTCACGGATGTCAGATTGACTTTGATAGATTGAATAAAATGCAAACTGTTGACGGTGCAGAATTATAATTTCCTTGTTTTGAATCATCCCAATGCAACGACGAACTGCGGAAATTTGTCATTTGATCAAGACATTGATAAGGAATTTCAATGCGACCTGATGAAACTGGTATCAAAAGATAATGTTCTATTGTCTTCAGATTTATTATGGATGCAGGTTTGGTGACATTACACACATTTTTTTGTCTTCCGTTCTTCAACCATTCCCAATTTCAGTTTTTAAAATCATAACATTAGCAACTTCCCTCAAAGTTAAAAAATATTATTATATTTTATTCACCTGGGGTAATGATTACTGATCGACAAAATGTTATTTATGTGACTATGATATGGGACGAGTCGTTTCCGTATGGTTGTTTGTCGGTCTAAATTCAAATCCGACCTCCATTTTTTGCAGTTTAATGATATTTTTTGGCATTCAACATTTTTTCTAAAAAAAAGTGTATGCAGATTATTGTTGAAAAAAAGCAATACATTTCTTTGTATTTTTCATAGGAAAATCCACCGCGTACCTTGCTGTCCGATAACGTGAACGGTTCAGAAGTAATCCCAAAAAACTATTTGAAAAAAATCGTTTTTTTTTTCTAAAAAAAGTATCCTCATATCAATTTCTCCCACTCAAAAGCATGACACATCGGCTCTAAAATAATGTACCGGCAAAGAACATTAACACCTTAAAAAAATCTAGTTTTCACAATGCATCTCTTTTTATGTAAAGTTCACAATTTACGATTATTTTAGGCGGATCACAGTATACGATTTCTAATTCATTCACTAGAATTCGCTCATATTCTTTTGAATTCTCTGAAATCCTATAGCAATTTACTTTGAATTCCCTTGAATTTGCTTGAATTCCCTTTAATTCGCTAAATCACTTTAAATTTTATTAAATTCATTTGAATTCTCTTGAATCCGCTTGAGTTATCTTGAATTCACTTGAATTCTCTTGATCTTAATAAAATTTACTTTGAATTTATTTCTAAAAAAATCTTAGCGGATATTAAATAGAATTTAAGAAAAAAGATTCGCCTTAAAAAAATGATTTAAAAGGATTTTAAATAGTTTTTTGTGAGTACATGGAGGAATGTCTGAGCTATCGATAAATTAAGACACTCGTTTGAATCAGCGTTAACAAATATACCGAAGTTATGTATCAATTTTTGACACTGAGAAAAATATTTATTTATAGAAACCGTTTTAACATAATTTTTTCATTCCATTAAAAATAACCTCAAAATGAAGAAAACCATTTTTATATCAAAGAAAAATCTTTATTGGAACAAAAAACCACTTCTGTGAACCAAAAGAAATTTCTTTGAATCGAAGAAACTTTTCTTTTGCTGAGAGTCAATGAATATCTTCCTTAATTTCAAAGAAATTTTCTTTAAATAAGATAATCTTTTTTTTCAGTGTAGGTTACACTTTGTTGGCTAGTCTAACTATTTTAAGGAAATAAACTTTAAAGAAAGTTCAACCGGTATACCGGTTGAAGCGGTATACCGCGGTAGAAGCACGAAACCCAATTTTTAAATTTTTTGGATCAATTATTCGAAGATCTAGATTCTAGAACAATTTGAAGCAGGGAAAACTAAACGATTCTAAGTCCATTTGAAAAAAAAAACTGAATTGAGTTTTCCGCAGAAATCATACTTTATTGGTTTTATACCTCGTTTTCTACATTACATATATTTCAGTGAAAAATTTAAGTTTTGCAATTTTTTGTCTTAAAATGTTATATTTAAATGCAATTCAAAATAAGTGAATGAAGTATATACTAAATATTCAATTTTTTAACACTTGGAGATATTATTATCAAATTAAAAAAATATCGTACTAGTTTCACAAATGTTTTTTTTTATTTAGTGTTATTCGTTTACGAAATAAATAAAAATATATATTTGATATGATTTTTTTCAAGAATCACGTACCATCTTTATTTATAATACCAGAAAAATGTAAAGGCTGCTACGTCAATCGCTATTTGTATTAGATTATTAAATGTACAGTTAGCGTCATCTATTTTTTAACACACATTAAAATGATTCATTCCTCCAATATAAAATAATCGGCTGCACATCTTTCCTCTGGAAATGTTTTTTGCCTTTCCTGTAAAATTATGTTGATTCGACTTAGGACCGATTAGCACTCCTAACTTCATTTTATTCACTTTCTGACTTTTTTATATCTCTGAAGATGCTGAGGGTTTGAAAAATGACTATGTGTATATTTTTCTTATAGATAAATAATTATATTGTATCCTATTTGTTTTGAGAAGGTATTTGTGTATCGTAAAAGATGCGCGCGTTGAAGATAAGGAGCCATGATGGCCGCCAGGATGAATGTGGGGACTCCCCTCGTTCTTATTCTCAGCCCTTTCGACCCCCAATCCACCGCCCGACCAGAGACACTCGCACACACTTTTGCCACCCTCTCTGCTTTCTTTGTTTTATTTTCTTTGTTTCCTTTCTCTTCTTTCTTTACTTTTATAACCATTTTCTGTCTCCCTTGTTCTTCTTTCCTCTTGCTTTACTATATCTGGCACCAGCGACGAAATCTCCATAAATCTCACTACACAATGTCGAGATGGATCAGCGAGAACTGCCACGTCCAGTAAACGCTCTGCGAGCGTGAATCGGTACGCATTAGCGAGTTCTGGGTGCATATGATACATTTCAGAAAAATAGAGAAAAGATCTGAAAAGTGGATCTGAAGACGAATCGTCATTCCATTTGAATAAGTTCTTGAAGGAAGCTAGTCAATCTTTCACAAATTTTTCTCAGAACAAGTAACCAACACAACGTTACTCAAATGAAGAATATTTTCAGAATACGTTCTTAAAGTAGAATCGGCTCAAGTTTTGTGATTCAAAAGAAGAAGAAAAAAAAACAAGAGAAACATATTATTCGTGCAGACAAAAATGTATGTTGAAACTATAATCCGAAAAATATTCGAGTTAGAACAAAACTAAATCTGAAAATGCTTGAAATGCAGGACCTCAAAATTCTCAAAATTTAGTTGATAACGAAATTAAATTTTTGGCATATCCCTAAGATATTTCGGCAGGATATGGGACATCAAAAAAAAGGCCCAAAAATCTCCCGGGATATCCGTGGGATATTCCAAGGATATCGACATTTCCGAATCATACGATATCCTACACAATGTCCTTTGCGGGATATACAATACAATTTTGGCAATAGAATCCAATATTACTGGAACGCATATCAATTAAAATATGTAGAATGCTTGAAAACAGAAAGATTAACAAAAATTCGTTTGACAAAAAACTGTTTTATACAAACCTCGAATATTCGGTTTCTTTGAAATTCTACCTCGCAGTATAATTATAAAAAAATTATTACCGCACGTTATTTTCATAACCAATAACAGCCTACTCACAATAAAAACAAGCCACTTTCTGAAAATTTAAAAGTTGGCTGTCATTGTTTCTAGAATCTCTAAATTGCGCAGTCTAGAGATTCCACTTTTCACTATTAGTATAACGGCAAAATCACATTTTATGACAAAAAACAATCAAATTATTGAGTACCGCGTTTGGTTTACATACTATAAATAGAATATATTATAATCCCGCACGGATATTCGAGAAATTGTTGACTTTTTTTGAAGCTTCACTAATTATTGCACGACAGTTTTTGCTCACTGACGCAATTATAATGGAATTTACCTGGTAGTGACTTTTAAAGGGACTCTACTATATTATTGTACTTTATAATTTTATGCTTTGTACAAAATCTCCGGTGAAATACCTAATGTTGTTAAATGAAGAGTTATTTCACTTATGCGATTGAATATACATATAATTGCTATTAAATATATCTAAATTTCCAGGAACATACTAAATTATAGCATTGGGATATCTTGGGGACATCATTGATATATAAATTTGGGACATTAATGGGATGTCCTTAGGATATTTTGAGATATCATTGGGACATGCTATGTATATCGAGATTTCCGCTCTGTACGATATCATTCGCTATATCCCTAGCATCTCCTGGGTTATGCCCAGGATATCCTGCCGATTTCTCATTCCGTGAGGGTCTTTGTTGCTAAATTATATAAGTGTATATATTCAAAAGATACCATCAATTGGGGCGAATCCCTACAACAATTTTTACAAAATTATCAAAGGCACAATAATTGTATTTTTAAATTGATCTTGGACTCAACAGATCACGCAATGTCTCTATACTACTCTACTTTATCGCCCATAAAAATAAATTAATATTGACATTGATTAAAAAAAACACTATAATATTGCTAGAAATGTCAATATCTCGCATCGATCAAAGGTTAGAATACCCAAACTTTCACATGTATCTCTTCAATAAGGAATTCTAAAATAACAAAACTATAATATGAATGATTAAAGCCCGCCCGGATAGGAAAAGAATCCTTCCTAATCAGATTTTTCAAATCATCATTTTTAATTTATTCACAAATAACCTAAATCCGAAGATTCCGGGACTAATCGTTACACTGAAAAATTATAAATTGTATAAGGAACGTTTTACTTTGATAAATTACGTTAAAAAATTATATGTACAGTAATTTTTGAATACTTATATAGTCATATGGTCAATAAGAACAATAAAATGTAAACATAAAATATAGATCATGTTTATATGTTACAGATAATTCTTGTTTCTTTCCTTATTATTATTTCTTTTGGCTTTATTCGATCCAAATATATTTTCTCAAACGTTTATGGTGTTAATATTAATATTTAATAAAAAAGTTAAGTTGCCTCTAATTCCTAATTTTCCCTTCATTTAACTACAATAAACTGGGTTTCTATATTACGTCTAAGACTCAAGTCATGGTTTGTGAAAAACTGTAGCGATTCCCCCCGGTTGACGGTATCTACAGATCATTTAAAAGCATATTTTCGAGATATATGGTTTCTGTTTCAAAACCTAGGATTATAATAAAAAAACTAGGATTATACTAAAATTAGTTAATTCCTTGATTGAGTGAAATTGTTTAGAGCACAGGAGAATGTCGCCCACTCGATCTAAATATATACAATTTTCTACTCAGTATTCAGCCCACAACGTCATTTTCAATCAATTTTGAAACCTTTGCGCAGAAATTAACTCTAAAGAGTTTCTTGGTAACTGAATAAATCAAAACTATGTCACTATCAAGCAAGAAGCTTCATTAAGCTTCAAGAAGTTGGAGGTAATAAATGTTTCCGAAGTCCAGAGAGGTAATTTAACTTGAGATGAATCCTTCTTTGAACCTTAATATATTGTTCGTAGAAGACAATTTAAAAAAACTAAATATCTAAATGAGTGTGTAATTTAATGCTTCAAGTGTTTAATCTTTCAATCTTGAACGTCTTCAGTTTTAAAGTCTTTAAAGTTTCATTTTTGAACTTAAATTTAAAAATCTTTCAACTGACGACAATTCAATCAATCCAGTAATTTATTAACTGATTTTCCTGAACTTTGAGTCGTCTCATTTCATCAGTCGAATTGGGAAACAATCGATATTGACGGGTTTAAAATAGAAATGAATTGTTAACTTTGAAAGGTTACACAGTAAATCCCAGAGGTATTACTTATCTGAAGTTGGATAAAAACGCTGCAATCAATTGAAAACTACAATTATCCAACGGCGTATGATAATTGTAGTTTTCAATTGTTTGAGACGTTTTCATCCAACTTCAGATAAATAATATCGCCCTGGGATTTACTGTGTATATATTTTAAAGCTTAAAACGTATCTAACTATAACATACATATAGAAAAATTAAGAGTAATCTTTACATGAATTTCAGAGTAAGGATGACCTGAAAGAAAAATTACCCTATGTGGGTAATCTTTACCCTACCATATCGGGAAATTCTTCTGATTTTATCCATGTTACAAGATTAATTTTCAATGATTACTTTGAGGGTCGTTTGACAGCCCTTTAAAGTTGCGATAGCCGTCTATATGAAGGTAAATACATAATTTCTCCGATTCGGTTCCTTCACTACACCGCGCGTCAGTTCATCGATGAAATTTGAAGGGATTAGCACAGCAAAATGAATCTACCCATATTTTGTTGAAAATAAGATTCTTATGTACGAAATTCTGAATAATTCAAATACACATCCTCACCAAAAGAATTTTTATAACTCCTTTTTTCGATCATGCCAAAAAACCGAAATCGAAACATTATTACCACGTCAAGTTTTTGAGAGAATTGAGGGCAATGTATTTTTAACAATTTAAGCTTATGATTTGAGATGATTTCATTGAGAAAGAAATTTACTAAGCGCGCTCACTCACTATTAACTATATCCCTGATCACCCGGCTAACGTACGCACATTAAAAACCTGTTATCGCTCAAGACATATGACGGAAAACGTTTCTTTCATTACACTCATCTTAAAGCACAATATTCTACCTTAATTTTGGACCTTATTAGAAGTATAAAGAAAATGAGGCGCGCGTCCTACGTTCTTTCAAAAAATGAAAAAAAGCGCTGCTTTTCTGAAAAAAACGTCCCTCTTCATTTTCTCAGAAGTAGTTGCTTCTTTTAATCAAATATTTTTCTCCTTCATTCAATAAAAAATAACATAGAAATCAAATTCTCAGTTTCCAATGAAACTGAAAATCAGATTTTATGGAACGCTTTCTATCTCTCCTGAAAATCGGCCAAATGTGGGTTCATTCATTCTGCTGTGCTACCCTTCAGTTATGGTTATTGGGAGAGATTAGGCTTGTAACTTTAAAGACGGCCGTAAAGATTTCATAGAGCATAAAAAAGCATAAAAAATGCATAAAATTACCTGCAACAAAATTTACAATCGGAATTTTCTGGGCAGGTTTACCTTACTTTATTTGGACTTTTTGTATAATTATGAAATTTTTCATTTTTATCACTTAAAATATCATAAAACAAATAATTATGAATGTTTCAGATTAGAATGATATATACAATCTTAAACATTTAAATTTGAATGTTTCAATTTAGTTCAATTCTGGATTGTTGTGTTTTCAAAGTGTTCACGATTTTAACACGTAGTGGTCACACCTCCTAAAAATAACGTAGTAGTCACACTGGGTCCAATGGACCCCACGCAGAAAAACAGTTCCCATTTGCGTTCTTTTTCATGTATCGACTCAAACCTTGAATTGGAATTTAGTTTAAGACTTCCTCTTCATAATCAAATAATTTGTTCTTTTCCAAATTTTTTTATGTTGAAAAACGCGAGAAAATTTTTTTTCGAGAAATTTGACTTTTTTCAGAAAAATATTAATCAAAATTCAATTTTTGAAGTTATCACTTTTATCAGTCTCAAGCCGGGGGTCCACTGTGCCCAGTGTGACCACTACGGGTTAATAGTTGTTTAAATGAAACTGATTTAATTCGGAAAGCTTCCAATATCATATTGTTATTTAATTTTGGAAGCTACCACTTTTCGTACACTTCATATTTCTTTTCCAATGGTGTAACTTTAAGAAAGAAGAATTTTGTAAAACTGAAAATTGAAAACGATCATAAAACGAAAAACTTGAAATTGAAACAATCGAAAACGCAATGATTAAAGAAATTCAGATCGAACTTTCTTTAAAGTTGGTTACATTGCGATTCTGGCCAAAATGATGGAACTATGAAAAGAATTTGATGGGATCTGAAGCCTGGATATTCGAATAAGCACAGAAAAACGCCGATCTTCCAAAGCACGCCATATTCAGTATAGTTTTGAGTTGCAACAAGAATGAAACACGAAAACAAATGAAGGCACAATGAAAATTTTCATTGCTTAAAATGAGATGCAGCGAAATTCACACCAACGGTTTTCTGTGAGGTGTAAACGAGGGACACAATGAGCATTAAAGCTCAGTTTGGACTAAAACGCCAAATTGCGAAACGATACAAAACGGCTCACATACGAGAAGTCGCGGGGTAGATACGGCAGGGGTGAGGAAGGGATGGTCGAGCGAGAGCAGTTTTATGGATTTTTTTTATCGGTGTGGTACGGTGCCGCCGGTCCGTATGGAGCATCACTGGTACCAGTGGGATTCGGATATTCAATGTTGGCGCACCTGTATGGATATTAAATTAACACCCGTAAGCCGCGAGTATTAACAACTTTGCAAAAGATTATACGAGATTATGAGCTCAAGCGAAACACGTGATTTTTAATGCCGCCTCCGCCCGCTCTGGATCCAGTTCTTCGTAATTTATATATAAATAGTATATACGATTCAACAATTTGCCTCCCGAGTTATCCAACTTTTAAGCTCCTTCATTCGAAAGTCGCATGCAGAAGTAGATAGACGGGGTTTTTTCTGAGTCCTTATTTTTTAGTGCCTGCCCGCACAGAAAAATATACAAAAGTAAGAAGCGTTTTAGGTAAAAACGCTGGGGATAATCTGGGCATGCAAAAAACTGAAGATCGTCAAGGATAAAATAAAAGATCTCTAATTTTTCATTTTATCTGGACCAAACTTCATATTTTTGTATGGCAAGATTAACCCCTAGCATCTTTACCTGAAACACTTTTCACCTTTTTTTTCTATGCATGTGAGGTAAAATATGTGTGCTTGTATCCGTATGAGATGGAAAAATAGTACATAATTACAACGTTATTATGTGGATAGGAAAGTTCGCGAGGGACTGAAGTCGTAATAACTATATAGTGAATCTGCACAAAAAAAGGAAAGTGTAAAAAGTGATTCAGGTAAAAATTCTGTGGGTAATCTAGGGATGCAAAAAAATGAAGATCGGTAACGGTAAAATAAGGATTTAGTGATTTTTTATTTTATCCTTGCTTAACTTCATTTTTTTGCAACCCGAGATTATCCACAGCATTTTGAACTGAATCACTTTTTACCCTTTGTTATATTGTTAGAAACGAACCGGCGATATTAGTAAAATGTTTAAAGCAGGGATTTGCAGCAGAATTTATTGCAAATATAATTATTATTAATGAATCACATAAATAAATCGTTAAAACAAAGATATTATATAGCTAGATTAGGAACGTTGCAACTTTGAATATATAGCACTAATAAAGTAGGATTAATTTTGAAAGAGGTTTAAAATTGATAATTTACAGAAGAAACTGGGGTTCCTATTAGAACCAATTACTGGTTTGAAGGGAGCGCTGCGACAAAAAGGAACCCTACTTCAAGTCATGTTTGGACTTCGTATGAAATTTGAAACTGTTGACGTCACGTAGCAAATTTAAAGATACAAAAATCCTGGAATCGAGGTTACACTTGGCTGCTTCAAAATTAAAAATTACTTCATCCAAATATATTTTCATTTTATTGATTTGATTTTTCAGTATTTTTCTGTTTGAACTACAAATTTTTTCCCTGTGTAAATTGTCGATTTACGTACTGCTCGTAATTTCTCAGGGTGCCAATGCCGAAAACTGCAAATTTACTGGATAATTTTTATTTCATAATTTCATTTACATTTATTCACTCATATAAATTTGCCACCTGCCGCGTGAATAAAATAATTTTCATCGTTGAACGTAGTTATTTTACATCGCGGACTTTTCTTTCACACCGTTCCGTGAGGTGAAATTATGACTCGATCGTAAATTTCTGTGCGCCGTTCGTAAATTTACCAGTTTATACATTGTGATTTGAAACTAAACTGCCCTTAATGTTACAAATGAATGTAAAAATTACATAATCTTCTTTTACAGTTGAAGATAAAATTCATAACTTGATTATTAATGCCTCAGATGGAACAAGCTTCAACTCATCTCAATCAAGCGACAAATTCGGACACATACGTTCATTGGAGAAGTGCAATACTTTTCTGTTATTGCTAACATATGATAATAATCCTTCAATCAACTCTGACGAAGGACACAAAGAAAAGAAATAAATACATGAAACTGGGACCAATGAGAACAGAAATGAAAAAACTATGTTTAAAAAAAGGGGAAACAAAACTTCCACCAAAAAACTAATTCTCTAACAAATTTGGAAAATCTACATTCTGAACATATATGTGAAAAATTTGACGTTCTATCAAAATTGTTTCTTTCCGTGAACAATCTAAATTGTTGCACTGCTAAGATAGCTTTTTGAATTTAGTTATATAGCGATTGTCTGAAGTTTTCTCAAATTATAGAAACAAAATTTTCATAAATATCAGAAAACTTAATATCCAATATCCATGTTATGAGGTGTGAAGCTGTTTCAAATAAAAATACAATTCTTTATTTAATTTATGTTATGCCAATGAATAAAATAATCTGCTGGTATCGATCGACAGCTTGTAATATTATTTTCTTCCGTGTACGAAAGAAAGCGCCATTCAAAGGCTAACAGCATTAATTATTGATGATTTTCAACATGTAAATTTCAAATAATTTAATTTTGAAAGTTTCCAGTGTAAGACCATGTACCAGACTGTCACATGACCAATTCTTTTGAATGAACTTACTGACAAACTAATAAGTCAAATGCATTTTCCATACTAGACAGACGTAAAGTACAATACAAATTTTTTAAATATGAAACAGTACAATTCTAATAAGAATACCGATTGGAAATTTTATAGCTTTTGAAGTTTTAAATAAATTGAAAGTTTCTTATTCTAAAGCTTATTGATTAAAATTTGCTCAATTCTAAATTGAAAGAGTGCTTCTAATTTAAAATTCTTTAGTTCCAAACACATTCAATGAGAAATTGTGTAATTTTGAATAATTAAAAAATATTTTTTAATTGAAAGACATTTTTGGGTCAAATCTACGGGGTCGTTCGAGTATTAAAAATCCAATATGGCGTCCGAGGTCCTGTGGTGGAGGTTCAAGACTTGACAATTTCGGCCCCACCACAGGACATATGACATTATCTTAGATAGCCCAATTACAAAAGCATCATGTGGGAGAAGCGGGGGTCCTCGTAACTGTTTATTATTCTTACAGTGGGGGAGGGAGGAAGGTAAAATCTTAAGAAAGTTTCCACATGACCTAGAAAAATTAGTTTGAAGTCTAGCCGCCATTTCAATGATAACAAACACACCACCATACAATAAGTGAAGATTCGTTGAAAACTTGCTTTGGCCACAAAAAGAAAGAATAGGAAAATCTTTTGTAACATTGGTGGGAGCTTTAAAACGACCTAAAAATGATAACATAATACTTTAACGATCCCTATACTCAATCTACGAAAAAATTAGGTTGAAACAACAAAGTTGGCAATGGCTACTGGTTCAGCTTTTTTAGGATGAAGAGCGAAAATCTTGCTTCAAAATATGTTCACCACATTCATAGCATAATTGTATTTTTATATTATTTTTCTATTATTGATTAAAATTCAACGTATATTATTTCACATTTAATTTCACATTTAATTTTGATGAAAAATATAAGTAAACTGATATTCAATTAATTTTGTTTACAGTTTAATAATAGTTTAAATGCATCACATATTGGATAATAATTATTTCAATGAATAATAGAATCAAAATAATAGTAACTTGAAATTTAATTCAGTAAGACTGTAGAATCTTTTAACTATAAGTAATTGAGAATCATTTTTTAAATGCGTTTTTGTTTTCAAGTAATGGGATTATTTGCTTTATATATTCACTTTAAAGGTCTCCCCTACTAGGAATATAAATTTCAAATTTTAATCTTCAAGACTATACAATGTTAATTACTGAGTAATTGAAAATATATTTTGTATTTCATGGCAAAATTATTTTCACATTATTGTACCTTGCTTTGAAACGTAGAATAAAGGTATGAGAATAACTTAAAAAATGAAGATGATTTATTTCGTAGAACGTGAACAAATTAAATAAGATATAATAAATGAATAAACATCCTTAATCTATTTGAAATACGACCCTAAAAAAAAGGAGGGTTCAAAATCGCCGTTAAATGTTTTCGTTGCAAAACACAATTAAATAAAAACAAACAGAATATACTTCAATTATGGATGGTCAAGAGTTTAACATGCGAATGCTTAAAAAACAATAGCCGTCGCAGAATATAGTATTCATGACTTCAAAAATTACATACCATCACATGAAATAGCAAATTAAAAAAAAACACACAAGAGTCGTCTGAAGTACGACAATGACTCGGCCAATGAAATAAAAAATTCACAAGAGAATGTTGTTCTATCATTAACATTTAATGAAACGTAATTTTTTTCGACTACATTTTTTTCGTGAATTTATTTAGGGGTCATCTAAAAATAACGTAAGACGATTTAGATGAAGGGGAGGTTTTTTTTGCTAAAATCGTACTCTTGCTTATGAATTAACAAAGTAGATGAACTTTAAATCAAGTACTTGAATTTTCAACCAAAAAATATGCATTCGCAATATAATATATAATAGTTGCTATTTGAATTTGAAAACATTGAATTTAAAATCAAAAACATTTAAATTAAACCAAAGAAGTAGAATTTTCAACAAAATACACACACTTCTACAAGATAGTTGCAGTTTCAACGAAACGAATTGATTTTCAACAGAAGGAGACGAATTTTCCACACAAAAAAATTAAGTGTTAATAACATAGTTACATTTTCAACCAAAGGAATGAATTTTCTAGACAAATCTACGATTTTTTAACAAAGTACATGAATTTTCTCCTAAAATTATAAATTGTTGAACCAAAAATGAAATTTCGTTATATTTTTATTGGAATTGATTAATATTTAACCAAAAAGGAACAGAATTTTCAACGAAATAGCTGAGTTTTAAAGAAAAGAATTTAATTTTCAACAAAGTACTTAAACTTTCAAACAAAAACTTGCATTTAGTATCAGATAGTTCAATTTTCGATACAAGAATAAGAATTTTCTATAGAATAGTTAAATTTTCAACAATAAAGTTCATTTTCAATCCAGATTAATCTTGTGAACGGAAGAAGACGAATTTTCAAGAAAATAAATTAATTTTCAATAACATAGTTACATTTTCAACTAAAGGAATACATTTTCTATACAAAAATAAGAAAATGCAATAGTTACATTTTCATTCAGATAAATTAAATTTCAACCAAAAAGGAAACAAATTTTCAACAAAATAGTTGAATTTTAAACAAAATAAATTAAATTTGAACAAAGTCCTACAACTTTCGACCAAATAGTTTAATTTTGTATCAAATTTTTCTATCTTCGAGCAGAAAATACGATAAAAAATAAGAGTAGATTAGCATTCCATTTCCTTATTATGAACAATGCATAAAAAGGAAAAAAAATTTCGGTTAGGACCAAGGATGGAAGAAGATCATAACACTGTAATCGACTAAGGTATAGGTCACAAAATTCACTATGACTTTAGAATGTTAACTATACACAACAACTCATCGCAATGATAAATTCATGTTGATCAAAATTATATACTTCAACGAAAAAATAATTTACTTTGCGGTACGTAATTCACAAATAAAATAAGAGTGAAATTCCGCAAAAAAACCCTCGAAAGCAGTAAGGGTAAGAGAACGCCACTAAACAATACATTCTTACTAGCGTATAAGGAGTCATAAATATTTCGCAATAGAAAGTTGTGAGATCACTAAAATTCGCCAAATACTATTAGTGAATAAAACATTTTTGTTATTACTAGATTATAATATTTTAAATATTTGTGTTCCAGAAGTAAATTATCTTCAATAATAATATAATGAATCACAGAATTTGTAATTACAAACATTTCATAAAAATGCATATTTGACGGGCATGTCTTTATAATGGACTTTGAATTAATTTCTGAAACTTGTATATAGGCACTGTCTAGTATTATTAATCGATTTCATATAAGAATAATTGACAAAGTGTAGCGCTGGGGGTAGTATGATTCAATTTTCCGAAATACATACCAGCCACTTACGATTTGTAAATGGATTAGTCTGATATGAAATTCCGTAATATAGTACATAGTATGTTTTGTATGTATAGTGAAGCTTTATTAGTTACTTTCTCATAGATATTGCTTTTATTGATTATACATGACACATAATTAGTATTAATTTTTATTTTTATGAGAAGAAACAAGTGCAATGGTGTTTACAATCTTTTTCAATTGTAATAAGAACATTCGACAATGCTCATATTAATAACTAGAATATATAGATCACTCAGAGGAAGGGTTGGTTGGTAAATCCATTTTTTATTGGTTAAGGAATAGTTGGTTGGAATGTCTGTTCAGATTGACAGAGCAGCCAAGTCCGTTGGACACAATGACAATTTTAAATGGTTGCGTGTTCGTTGGTCACTGCAGCTATGCAATTGGACCCTTCAACCATCGAATAGTTAGCACAGCCAACTGCTTGTCCAGTGGCCCCAAACATGATTCCCTGACCTATTACGCTTGCGACAGGGAGACACGTTTGAGTCGTTGGCCGGTTGGTGTCAGAATTCAGAATGGGAGAACCAACCTGACAGCCTGACAAGAGTCAAGAGATGAGTTGTGTTTCTTTGTCGATATTTCAAGCATTCGTGTCGTGTGTTCCGATTTTTTAAATTATATTAAGTTACACTTTCTCGTGGGAGAATGAATTAAGTGTTCTTCGACGTGAAATATAGGGCTTTTGAGAAAATAAGAACTCGACGCTCGGCCGTCTTATATATTATTATATATAATGTATACCATTATTATTATTATACTATATATAATAATTTGGAATAAATCTACGTGGTAGATCAAATATTCCGGTGAGCCTTGTGACTAGCGATTTTCTAAAAACGGGGTCGCACTGCAAATATATCATAAATCAATTTGTGGCTGTCATGACTACACTTTGAAGGCGAGATGGCAGATACAATCTCCACCCAAATTCCATGAGCGCACAACAAATATTTTCGGTAAAGTTAACGCGTTGCTTTTGACTGTTAACGTGTCAAACACTTTAATTTTCAATCGTATGCGATCTTGCAATAAACTCTTTACGGAATTCAAAGTTATGTGTTCCTCGATTTTTCAAAAATAAATTTTCTTCAAAACTATCGCCAGACGAAAAAAATTGAATTAATATACCTATAAAAAAAATGTGAATAGGCAATAGGGGGATGTTTAAGAATTAAAAACGTAACTTTGTTTGATACATCCATCCATATCCATCCAATGTACATATAACGAAAATATATTGATATACTCTCTGAACCTGATTAACAGCTAAATTTCTCCGATTTGAGAGCGTATACACGCTGATTTGAATTAGCGGTATACTTATCGATGATTCAGGTTGAGAGAATACAAGACTTTGACAGAACAAGAGGATATTCATCCAAATTGATGGACCAGAATGAAAATGGAAGTTGTATGATTTTCAGTAGAGTTGCGATAGAGCGGGGGTGGCTTCGTGGAATCTGGCTAACGCGAATGGACAAAAGTCGACGAATCGCAATGTCATAGGGGAGAAAGCCTGGTGTTGCAGTATAGTTATCTACAAAGAGGCAGGCGTATGTTTCGGTTCGTGGCAGCGGCGCGGGCTGTCCGAGATAATCCGTCGGTGATTAAGACAATAAATCCATCGACGGATTAGTTTGGTTGCACCACACACAACGCGACGGCGCAAAGCGCTCGACTCTGATGCTTTTCTCTAGTTTACATTAGCTCGTACACGAGGTATTGTCCCTTTATGAAGCATGTACTTCACTTTTCATAAAACCTCACACACAGAAGTGAAAATTGCGATCGGGATTAGGAAGGGCCCCTTACTATTTTTCTCTATTTCTGGTTTGGCGCAGATTGGAAAAATAGATAGGACGTGACTAGTTTTGTTATATCCACACTTCCTACTTAGTTTACATATGAAATAGGATTTAACTAAGGCTCGACCAGCTACTGACTAGAACTTTTCAGTCCTTTTAAGAGAATCAGAATCCAACTAAAGCCTGACTAAAATACAAGACTGAAAATCTTAACAGTATCTCAAAGGATACCAGCTGAAACTTACTAGTCCAGTTGTTCTCTGGAGATTTAGACCACTGCCCTATTTGAAATGGGGACATATCGGGCGATTTTTATATGGGGAATTGTAGAATTGTTGACATCGCGGTGTTGATCGACTATAATATATATACTAATTTGATAGTGAAAAAATATATTATTTGCTTTAAACGAAAACATACGAACTTATTTACAAGATGGTATAAATAAAAGATAGCATAACAAAAATATGGTTATAGAAACACACACACACACACTTACTCTATTTAACCTTCCTGCATTTAGATAAAAAATAATCCTTTTAATGCTTATGCACTCACAGACGCACCACGAAATTCGATAAAGCACAACAGTACACCTGATGTACGTTGAGCCTTTTACAAGTCACCATTTTATACCGCAAACATACATAAATAAATAAAGTTTCATTTTGAACCAAAAAAACGGTGATAACATGACTGAAATTAAATTGAACCACAATGTGTTTATTGCGAGTGACACGAAACTTGAAAGAAATTCAATTGATTTCCGGTTTTTACACTGATAATGTGAGCGTATTATAGCTGAAGACAATTTTTAGAGTTCAAATAGTCATAACTATGTCAAAGAATGTTTTTTCGACAAATCGATAAAATAAGTGTCTCGTCTTTTTCCCTTTGAAAAACAACATATTCGAGTGAGAAATAATTATGAGCTTTGAGAAGAGATAATTGTCTGTGCGATTTGAAATTAATTCGGTCAACAGAATTAATTCTCCAACTTGGGAAAATCCATTGTTATAACGTATAGCTGAGATGAAGTGGGTTCCATATTGTCCTGAAATTAAATTCTTAATACTGTGTAAGTGGCCCTTTCAATGCTAACTAATAAGGAGAATTTTTAGAGCGACAAGAAAGCGGCCTCGACTATGGCACTGGTGGTAGAAGACAAAAACACTAAAAAGCTAGGGAAAATTCAATAACAGATTGCTAAATTTTGTAATTGTCTGCGTTTCCGTATCGTATGTTTAGATTTATAACTTTGTAGTTTCGCGTTTTTACTGGTTCTTATGCTCATTGCAGAACAAACAATAAATGTAAATCATTATTCTAAGTTTAATGAAATAATGTTTTAGATAGATTTTGAAATAATAAGTTAGGGTTTCAAATTTAAGTTGTTAGACACTGATTATTTTTCCATGTATTTTGGCCCGATAAACGCGAAAATCACACAACAAAATTGTTTATGGAAGCGTTTTCGAGATATCAATGTTCAAAAATTTTATTCCAATTTTCAGAGTTGTTCCGAAGTTTTTGAGTATATGTCGAGTTTTAATTGACCGTTTTCCCTAAACAAGCACTCAATTTGAAGACAACCAAATGTTCTAAAACTTTATATTCTGAAGTTTTTAGATCGGCCTAGTAGTTCAGATGCTAGCGGTTTTAATAAGTTGACTAATATTTGCAATTTCTATTATTTCCAGGACGATGTGTAAATAGTCGACCTTGTTTTTTGCCAAAAAATACAACTTGTTCAACTTATTAAAATCGGTAGCATCTGAACTACTGGGCCGATCTGAAAACTTTAAAAAGGATAGTTGTACAGGATCCAGTTGCCTTCAATTTGAGTGCTCGCTTATGGAAATCGGTCAATTAAAACTCGAGATAAATTCAAAAACGCCGGAACAACTCTGAACATTGAAACAAAAAATGTCGAACATTGATATCTCGAGAAAACCTTTCATAAAAAAAATTTTGTGTGTGATTTTCGTGTTAAGTAGGCCAAAATACATCAGAAAATCATATTAAGTTGTGGTGGGCAGAACAAAGTTTTAATTTTGTAAAATAGTGTTATAGGTAAGCACTCATTGAAAAATTGATAAAAGGTTCTTATTATATTTAGGGGGAAAAATAACTCGAAGCAACAAAAAATAGTCTTAGGGTAAAGCGAGTACTGAAATGTACCAAAAAACTTATATACCTAGCATGTTACTACCTAGAATAAATCGCTGAAGTAGGCCCATATATATGGAACTGAAACGGCTAATGTAAATCTAAATCTTCTTCATCATTTACGGATCCCAAAGCCATGAATGCTAAAATATCACTATGCCGAGCAGGCACCTTTGTCCCTTGTTCGACTGATCGATATTTCGAAGAAGCTGTTTCATACAAATCACTAAATGGTAACAGGAATATCAGACAAGATAACTTATATTTTTGTAGCCATTAAGTAATTTTGAGAAAATATTTGTAATTTTCATATACAATGTCTACATTTTCAGAGAAATTTAGTAAATTTACTTTAGAACTGACTAAATTTTGTTTTCAGCAACCCAATTTCGTAAATTTCAGTTACTTTAGTATCTTAAATGTGACGGAATTTTCCGAACATTTCGAACCGTATAGAGATAGAACAATGAATGTATTCGTTATAGTCGAGATTTATGTCTAAAAAATGGGTTAACATTCTAAGTTTAAGCCGTGATATAGGATGGACGAGAATGTACGAGGGGCGAGTAGTGCTAAGCAACTAAGCCGGTAACGGACATGTAGAGTTAGCGCATCGGCAAATGCAAATCGACCCTGGATACGCAGAGATAATATACGCGGCGACGGTAGACTGCAACGTAGCAGCGTTGCAACTGCAATAATTGATATATACCGATGGCATTGGCCGGTGACAGGCGCTAACCCGCCGAATACGGATGACGCTCGTAATCCTCACTCTCATACCGGTTAGTGTCCACCTATATTCCGGGGATACCCAAACCCCATTTCCCATTTTCCATTCTCATACCCAACCCTTCATCTGGCGTTCGATAAGAGTAGTGTTCTATACACTATAGTACAGCACTAATACCTGCAGTATTATCAGAGACAAGTATTATCAAAGTTCCATGATTAACATTACTGGCTGATCAGTCTCCAAACATCAAAACTCGAAGGTAATGTTTAGTGACATGCGATTCTGTACGGGTTGCACGACTCAGAGTCCGCTTTTACAAGGAATTCAGAAAGAATTTCTGAACGATCCAGTAACTTTCTGATTGGGAATCTAACAAAAATGTACAGCATTCATTTTAAGTGAGAATTCGATCGCAACTCTCTAAATCGGAATCAATGGTTTTCTACTAATGAAATAGGAGGGACGTATATCAATAGCTTTAGTATTCATTCTTACTAATATTCAGTAGAAAACTACGTGGCGGACATCTGGCTAGTTGAATCAGTGAAATTTTACTGAGAGTCAGTTACCATTCAATCCAATTTCAGTAAGTTTTCGGGCTCGTTGTTGAAAAAGAAAGGTGTGAAAAAGAAATTCGGAAAGTGTAAAGTGTAATATTATCTAATACTTGAAGTCGGTTTTGAAGAAAACTTGTTCAAATTAGAATCAGTGCAGTTTATACTTTGTATTTATACCTGGCTTATTCAATGTCTCATTCGTAAATTTTAAACGTTTTTAATATATGCATGAGAGCTACATTCTTAATATCATATATGCAGGATTTTTTTTGAATAGTTGAAATACAATTTTCGGTCTTAAAATACTTCATTCTCATCGATGGGCAATTATAAAAAGTCCTACAGAAGAAATGTAAATTGTTTTAAAAAATCTTGAAAGAAAATATCGTACTGTTTTTATCTTTTCTCCTTAACTTATTGGTAATATTTAATTTCAATCCTAACCAAAAAACGACGTCACGCTATTTTGAACACCATGGCGATGTGACGAATAGGAACTTCACATGTACTTTACTTGTGAAATAAAATCTTTAATTTTCTTTTTTTCAAGCATTAAAAAAAATTGTAGACACATTTTTATTTTCCATGTGTGATGTCACATTCTGCATTAACCACCACTCCACCCCGATACGTCACAAAATGTATTCACCCGCTCTTCCCCAAGCAGTCTGACTTAGTTTTTGAACGAACCCAAAGGTCAAAGGTGAGAGGTAAAATGTCAAAGTTAAAAACTCAAAGGTGAGATCTCAAAAACGAAATCTCACAGGTGAGGGGTCAAAACTACAAGAAGAGTAGTCCTAAGCCGGAGTCGAATGTTAGGGGTAAAAGGTAAAGGGTTGAAGGTCATAGTTAAGGTAGTAGACAATGGTCAAAGTTAAGGGGCCCCATGTCAGACGTCAAAAGTCAGAGGTCAAAGGTAAAGGATGACGTGTCATAGGTAAAGGGTAACGACTAACGAGTCACGATAATATGAATTTGAGACTGGAAGTGGAGGCAGCTTACGTTAGACGAAGAGCCAGTCTGGACCACCTTGGTTTTAGAATGAAGAATGTTCTGCCCTCAGAGTTACAGTTTGCGAACGAGCGACGCCACCAGCAGAAGGATCTGCAGCATTTTGGTACATGGCGTATACTGCCGTGGCGGGTACATCGGTGTACTATAGGTACTATGTGTGATTCTAATAAATCCACGGGGCTTACCGGTGCAAAGCCTCCCTTGTGGGCTGCCCAACTCACACAAATACGCGCACACGACTTTCTTTACGCGAATTCAGATCCCCATTGAACAATTTACAATTCTCTAAATACTCAGTTAAGGAGTTCAGAAAAGATAGACGACACTCGGATTTTACTTTTCCGCTGACAATACTACAAAAAAGTTATATCACTTCTTTGCGGAATAAAGTTACTGGCCCCTTTTTATTAAGCCATTAAGTTTACGTTGCGGCAATTGAAATACTCAAGCATTCAAAGTGTTGTTATAGTAATTGATATACTTCAATGTAACCACTGTGCTCTCCTCGCCTCAGAATTTAAAATCAATAATGTTTTGCGAAGGAATGCGAACGCCGTTTTTATTTAGCCTCTTGAGCAAATCAGATGTTAATCGCGAAGAAGACAACTTCTGGTATGTATACAAAGAAAGGGGGAGAGAGTGATAATAATCGAGAAACTATATGTAAGTACTTGAAATAACGTGATCTTTGTGGCGCCGTAGATTAAATATATATATATATATAGGAGTATGTTAAAAGGAGAGGATAATGCTGGAGCCAACTTAATGAACTTGGATTTACCCAGAAGATAAATTGTAGCTTGACATGGAAGAATCAGTGTAAATGATTCTAAGGGTAATAAATAGTGGAAGAAAGTTTCTGGTTGACTCACCCTGACACGTGCTTCACTGAGATTTGTCCACATGGCTATTTCTTCCCTACACGTCATATCCGGATACCGATTCCTCGCAAAAGTTGATTCCAGTTCTTGAAGTTGTTGTGACGTAAAGTGCGTCCTCTGCCGCCTTTGTCGCTTATTCTTTTTCCCATCCTTATCGTCCGTATCGTTGACCCCAACCACTCCTGCAGTAGACACAACACCACCAACAGTTCCCAGTTCTTGTTTTACCTCAACTGTTGCGCGGACACCTGGAAGCGTTGGAATATCAGTTCTCGGGTAGAAAATATTTGTAAGTTGTCAGTTGTAAGAATTTCATGATTTTTTCCTAATTAAACATTGTTTATTATATAAAGTTTAATCTTGTAACATTTTGAACACAGATTCTTTTATAAACGGAACAAAAGAATCAAATTTCAGACTGGAATTAGAACATTCATTTGTCTATTTACATAAGAGGGATGTCTTTTCTATCGTAGAAGATTAATTTTCAATCCAAAAGGATGAATTAGAAAAAACAGTTGAATTTTCAAAAGAAAAATGACTTTTTAACAAAATAGTTATACTTTCAACAAAATAATTACATTTTCAAGAAAATAGTTCAATTTTAACCAAATTGTGGAAACTAACAAGGTGAATTTTTAACCAAATGGTCGAATCTTCAAACAAAAAATATTGAACTTCAACCAAAAACAGAGGCATTTTTAACCCAAAAATATGGCTTTTCAACAAAACAAAAGATCATTTTCAACTAAATATTTGCACCTTAAAACAAAAAAGAGAAATTTTCAAACAAGAGAGATCAATTTTCAACTAAAATTATGAGCCTTCAACTATGATAGTTACATTTTTAGTTAAGGAATTCAATTTCAACAAGAAAAAAACTAATTTACAACCAAAGAGATTAATTTCTTACTAAAACGATGAATCATCAACAAACAAAAAAATATATTTTTTAACAAAGTGGTCCAACCTTCAATCCAGTAGTTTAATTTTCCACAAAAAAGATGAATTTTTATCGAAAAATGTTAGAATAAATATTTCAACAAAAAAAGATGATTATTTTGAATGAAAAAACAGTTGAAATCTACAACAAAAAAGTTTAAATCAACAAACAAAATATTTGTTAACAAAATTGTTGAATCATCAGCCCGACAACATTAATTTTCTACTAATCAGTTGAATTTTTAAACACAAAAAATGAAATTTCTTCTAAAATAGATAAAATCTTAAACTAAAAAGATGAATTTTTAAAAAAGTATTTGAATTATCGACGAAGAAAAATTCAAATTGAATTTTCAACACCAGAATGTGAATTTCCAACAAATAGTATATTGCATAGCAAGAAGGTGAGCACGATATTTTCATGGTGAGGACAATGTTTTCGGAACGAGTGGTAGGCGAGGGCCGAAAAGACCTCTCCTCTGTTGCATGCACTGTACTTTTTTTGGTAGAGACGCGGAAAATGTGAAGCGTGTTCCACTGGTGACGGATTGAGCGTGATCTCTCTTTTCGAGTCGGTGCTACTAAGCGAATGTAAATGTTCTGGATTTCGTTATCACTCATTTCCTCGTTGAACATTTTGGTTGACGTTTCCGCCATTTTGTGTATCTCGCTAAAAACATCGGTATATATCTGTCTCTTTCTGACCACGCACTACTGCGCATGCATCTTCATTTCATACCTTACATATAATGTTGGATCTCACACCCTGACACCACTGTTCTACTACGAGGTCCAACATATTCAGGCATATGCAGGTCCGTTTACGCCGCTCAAAAAAAGAGATGTTACGCTCAATCCGCAAGCAGTAGAACAAGCTCATTCTGTGCATTCTGAATGCAAAACTTCATTTTCAAAATTCCTTAATTTTTCTGTGACAAATTTGTCATTTTCCCTAAACATTAATATTCAAGGAACAGAATCTTAATCTTGTACGGTTTTTAACATCTAATTTTTTATGAACGAAATAAAAAAATTGCGATTGAAATTTTAAAACTACATATGTATTTGTTATCCTTGACAGTTATTTAAAGTGCGTTTTATAGAAATTCTCTGACTATTGCAAGATTTTTTCCATTCCAGATTATCCCTAACAATATAATTCCTTGAATTCTTCCTCACTTACGTGGCACCCTATCGTATTCAAAATGCCTTATTTTCAAATCGAACTCATTTGACTCTTTCATTTTTGTTGAGTATAGGGAAGGTAGTACACATTGGATATAGATACATACTGGATGATTCGCATTTGATAATATAATAGGAATAAGAAATAATTTTTTACGAAAAGTAATTTGATTGAACTTCCTGTGCAAAATAATTAGTGAATTTATATCATTCTTATTATAAACAAAATTCGCATTATTCAGTATGTATACTCGCATCCAGTACATGAATAATATTTTCCTTACAGTTGTATTTTCTCGTTTGAAATTAATATATATACAGATTATTGCATAAATATATGTTTGAATTGACTTTTTTAATACTTGTGGATGGCAAGGTTGGCTACTCTTTGTTCAATTTTTTACAATCTTTGACACTATTGACACTAAGGACTGATTTGATTCTATCAAAGGGAACCGCTATCGCTGCAGTTTCTTCTGATTGCAATTGTACACATGTATTGATACTTCTATGTTTACTCACAGACTGTGAAGTGTATAAAGTACTAAATTTTTCTTAATTGGATTTTTCTTTAGCTTTAGAGGAGATTGGCACGGTAGTGGATGATGCAAATTTTTACTTAATAGTAATGATATTAATCCACTCTAATAATTTTTAATAAGAAGTATAATCAAATTACTTCTCGTAAAATGTTCAAAAAAATGTTGTATCTCATTTCTACACTGTTAGGAATGCTCGCAATTTTAATGTAGATATTCATATATATTCAATAACTCAAATGCATGAAACCGCCATTTAGACATAAGGGCATGAGTGCGTAAGTGCCAAACCCCGAATTTTACAGCAGACGCAGAAAACTGTCTATTTTTAACTAATTTAATTTTTAATAAAAAACTATGAAATGTTTCGAAGTATTGACAGGATCTATCTATTGAATCGTGAAAAAATAGCGCTTGGAGAAAAGCAACCGTATACACGAGAAAACCCTTCTTAAAGTAATGGTGCGCCCCAAAAAACGCAGATCTTTACTTAGAAAGAGTTGCATAAGTTTTTAATGCTTGAATTTAAAAAAAAGAACGTGTATCGAGCTATTTTGCTTGCCTTTATTGAATTGTGAAATGAGCTATTTTAAATAAGCAACCATCTTCGAAAAAACCGTTGTCAAATGAACAACGCGTTCTAGAAAAACGTCCAATCTGACATAGAAAGAGCTGCACAAATTTATTATATTTGAATTTAAAAGAAAAACTAAAAATATTTTTCGAACATTCTGATAACAATTAGTTTAAGCCAATAAAACGCATTTCCGAAATTTGGCACTTACTCCTTTACACCTCGAGACCCTTCAAATGTATTTAAAATTGTATGTAAAGTCATATTAATCACTTGTTGTAAAAGACATAATATGCTTCAAAAGTACCATGGTTTTTTATGTATTCAAGTAGTTTAAAACTCAGTAGCCATAGTGTATATTTGCTCCACACACTTGTACTGGTATATTAAATCCACTACAGATTTTACTAACAACTCTAAACATTATCCAGTTTTAACTGGATCGCTGAGAAAAATGTTTGCTGGGACCAAACAAAATTTGTTTGTGACTCGTATATTAAATCCACTGAAGATTTTTCTAACATGTACTCGTACTATGAATTCTAAGCATTATCCAGTTTGAACCGGATCACTGAGAAAGCTGTTTGTCGGAATCAAACAAAATTTGTTTGAATCAAGCAAATTATTTCTTTGATATATACCAAACAAATGTTTGTTTGATACAAATAAATTTTTTAATTGTCTTTTCTTATTTCGTTTGAACAATATTTTCTTTACATAAAATAAATCTCCTGTTTGAGTTAAATAAAGTTTTTGTTTACTGTAAACATGAAAAAAATGTACAGATTTTGTTTTATGTTATATTTATTTCTCGATTTTACAAATAATTTTCAACAATGTTTCCTTTTTAAGTTAACTATAAGACACCCCTTCTTTTAGAGACTACCTGACTACCGGCTTTGTTTGATAATTGAAGCAAAAAATATAATATCAAATATTAAATATCAAGCATTAATAATTCCCGCTGAATACTCCTATAACCAAGAATGACTTCCTCTCACAGAAAGAGTAAAGAAACAAATAAAAAGCTGTGCTTCTTGTTGTTAACCAGAAACTCAAGACTCTGGGGATATTTCAATTTGCGGGGATTTGGTGTAGCTTTCAGCAGTTAAGTGCCAACCGAGCATGCAAACAAACCACTGAAAACCCTCTCCATCCACCAACTTTGCAGTGCCATATTAGAGGGTTGCCTCCTTCAGTCGAGTACTTGTCTACAGATATTTTTATTTTCATATTGAATATTATTTCTTCTATAGCTTTTGAAGCTCATTATATGATTTTCAAGTACCTTTTCGAATATCCGGCCTTTGTGAGTTGCTCGTACGATTTCGGGACTGTGCTGTTGTAAACCCACCTGAGGGTGTCGTGGGGGTGGCACCTGGTGTACTGGGTGTGCTTCCACCGGGGGTGTGAGCTCCGTGACCAGTTGAATCAAGCCTAGCGAGGCTTCCATTTGTTTCGTCACGAAAATCGTTTTGCGCCCAAACTGTAACAGAATAGAACCTCTTGCAATGTCTTCTTTACTATATTGACTGCCATAGAAAGAAAAATGGGTTCAGAAATTCTAAATTTGAAATATGCAGTTTTTAATTCTAAATGTGATATTTTTGATGTAGCTGATGAACTAAAAATTTTATAAGTAAATTATACTTTTTCTGAACCACTTTTCTTCTTATGAAACAAATTTTCAATCCAGATACAAGAACAGAGTACATGATCTTATTATAAGAAGCAAACAATTCATATCCATTGTTTCCTAATATCACAGTCTAAAAAATAACTTGAAACTTATCCTTGATATAGTAAGTTGATAGCGACTTAAATAAAACAAATTTTTGATAGAAGACTTCAAAATCCTATAATTTAATTTCAAATTAAACCTCTAACCAGCAACCCTCAATTAGGCGCATTAAATTAAAAGTCAGCACTTGAAAGCATGAACGTGAAAATTAGAAAAAAATTGACATTTAGAACCTTTGGAACTGAACAATTTTGAAAGTAAACAGTTTTGCAATAAAAACTTTCAAAATTTAATATTAATTCAAAATTGTTTAGTTGCAAATTTAGAGTTTTTCAAAGTGTTCTAAAAAAGGAGCCAAATCCTTTTGATCAATTTAATATTGTACAATTTTGAATTGTCCAATATGAAATTGTTGAACATGTTTGAAATTTTAGGCCTTTTAATCGTTCGAAATTGAGCATTTTAAATTAAAAGCGGTGGAAAATTGAATAATCATAGACGGAAATACTCAGTATTAGTTGTTTTCCAGTTTAAATGGGAAGGCAGTTTTGAAAAATATTTTCAACACTTATGAAATCTTCTTGAAGGTCGTCGCTACGTGTATCGAAATTTCAGTACGAATAGCAGGATTTTCTCGGTACGAATAGCAAAACCTTAAAAAGGGACTTTTTTAAATCGAAATTTCGATATAAATAGCCGCCTTTCTCGGAACGTATAGACACTCCCATTTTTAAAAGCTGTAACTAGAAAAATATAGTTGAAAAAAAAACATTAGAATTAGTACATGGGAAATCTGCTGTCTTTCTGTTTATGTTTACTTATACGCTCGTTAATTTTTTGCACTTGTACTTTTATCGATGAAAAGCTCTCTGATTTTTAAATCTTTTTTAAGGCTAGCTAGATAAATATAATTTTGAAAAGTATAACAGTAATTGAAGATTCCCTGCTTGTATACTTTTGATTCCCTATATAGCCCTAAATTTCTCAGGGGTTTTCAATTTTTTTCTAATTGAGTTTGTTGAACATGCATATTTTCTAATGTATCAACATATAAATCTAACGAATTTACTATGTATCTTTAGGACTTAATTATAATTTCTTTGCATTTTGGAATTACTAGTTTTACCACTTTATTTGTTTGTATATATTATTATACATACATAAGAATTCAAAAATCAAAAACAACTAGGTAAGGGCCAAAAATATAATTATTTCTATACTACATGAAAGACAATTCAGTCAAAATTATAGAAGTATATGGTAGAAGTAAAGTTTCAGGGAGGTACATTTTTTTAAATTTCTGTGTTTGAGGGTGGAAAGGAAAATAAGAAGAGGGAGATTTATGCATGCTCCCAATATGTATGTATAAGTAGAGTCCTAAATTACTTATCGAATTTGCAAAAATTACTGCTTATCCAATTGTCATTCTCCCGTCTTCAATGTTAGAAATTCTAAATGAAAAATATAAAAGTTCATTAGAAATTACAGGCTATAGTATGTTTTGAAGAGTAAAAATCCATTTATTCCCCGTATTTAAATTTTGAGCAGTGAAAATCCTTAGTGATTTGGTTCAGTAACTAATTTTTCACTGATTCAGATTCAGAGAGCTCAAATTAAGCTTCGTAAGCCTGTCACTACATAGTCTCATTCAATAAAGAGGATTAGCTGTTCTATCAAACCAAAATATTTAGGCTTCTGCATTTTGGCTGTCCACTCTTTCCCATAGATCAAGATAGATCAAGAAATTGCCAAGTTGTGAGGCCAACTTGCGACTTCCGTCAAATTTCGAAGGGCTTATTAATCAATCCGTTTATTTTCGAGGATTCCAACGATCGTTCAAGTTAATTTTGTCGCGGTCCTACGGTTATTTATCCACTAGCCATCACCGCAGAAAAAAAGAACTCTCCGGATTCGTCCGCAGTGGGAAGCGTGTTTGTTTCAGAATAGGGAACATACCCCGTATACGTATACCACATCACATCGCGATCGCCTGGCTGAGATGTTAATCGGTCCGGTCGTTTAGTTTCATTTCGTTTAGTTATATTTGGTTTCCACGAGGGCGGTAAGGTGGAGGGACGTGGTTCACAATTAGTCGGCACATAACTCTGTCTGATTTAGAGCGACGACAACATCCCGCGTCGTTTTGGGGCTGGCATGTCACTCTTTCATTATCGCCAAATGTCTACCGAGTGGATACAACACTTGTTCACACATGATTCATGAATACGAAGTAGATTCATTTATATTTTTCAACGGTGTGGATATTCGTTCTCTGAGCCACTTACTCCTTTATTTTTTTGACTAATAAGTTTACAACTCTTGTTTTGAGATGTAACTGAGGATATGAATAAGTCTCGACTAATTAGTAGTAGGGGAGACTGATACATTGGGGCCGTTCAAAAACTATGTCACATTTCCAGGGGAGGGGTGGACACGTTTTGTGACGATTTGTGACGTGGGAGAGGGATTAAAGGATAATGTGACATCTCACATCAAAAATATTGAGGCGAATAGAAAAATTCACTGATTTTCATTTTTTCAAGCAAATCAAAAATATTGCTTTTGAAATGCTTGAAAATATGAAAATCAGTGACTTTGTTCTACAAGTAAAACATCTATATACATACACATTTCTCACTCTTTCCCTTATTCCCGGCTTTCACCCTTTTTTAATTTATAAGAAGAATAAAATTTTCTTTTTTCACGTCTGGGAAAATTGAATAATTTATAAATTTAGGTAAGAGAACCTAAATTTATAACAAAAAACCCTTTTTGAAGAATTTCTCTTTCTTCCCTGTTTTCAAGAAACTTCTCTTTTCCTTACTATATTTCACTTGAATGCGAATTCATTCTCAAAAGGTTCAGAATTCATCTCTTTTTGGTTGAAAATTCCTCTTTTTGTTTGAAAGTTCAACTATTTGTTTGTAAATGCAGCTGTTTGGTATAAAATTTACTTTTTTTGTTTAAAATTCATTCATATGGTTGTAAAATCATGTTTTCGGGTTTAAAAGACCACTGTCTGTTTTATAACATCGGCTTTTTAGCTTGGAAACTAAACTTTTTCGTTGAAAATTCATCACTTTTGGTAGAAAATTAACTTTTTTTTTGTATGAAAATTCAACTATCTTGATCTGAATACAATATATATTGACTATATATTGACATATTCATAATGAATTCAATATGGTCCCTATACATTAGTTTCATTTAAAATAATTAAATCGAAGAACACATTTTCACGTAAAAATTATAAAGATAGAAGTAGCGAATTTTCTCACGATAAGAATGTTATTAAAGCATTCTAATAATTGTTTAAAGAAAATATAAATAAACTTTTTCTTGTACAAAACTATTAAGTCCATTAATCTCTATGAGAAAATATGCATTACACAGTATGTATTAGTACACAACGAATATCGCCCTCCCTTACATGATAACGCACGACAGATGTAGGGTACAATAATTTCGTCTAGATTCTATCACACTAAATCCCAAGGCGTCAAACTTTAATCCAGAAGTGGATCAGATCGTTTTACAATGAAAGACAAGTATAATCTAGGAATAGGAACAAGTGAAAGATGAATGTAGTTGTAATTTTCAGTGTAGTACATAGTTAGTTGTCAACAGTTTCTGCACTATGCAAGACTTTTATCCACTTTTGGATTAAAATTTGACACCTTGGGATTCACTCATTAGTGTGATATTGTAAACATAACCATTTTTTGTCCACCACGAGTCAGTCAGTCTGTCTCAGATCTTGGTTCGATACAATTACGGTACACCCTGTTGTCGGTGTTTTCAATCTTGTACCAATATTCGAAATTTTAGTTAAATTTTACAAAGTGTCTCATCGTCCCGAAATTCAGGATGATTAGTCCAA
>CAKNXH010062369.1:46491-58247 GCA_932178445.1 Andricus quercusramuli
TTAGTCGTCCCGAATTTTTAGGACGACTAGTCCATCCCCTTTTCCAACTCCCCCAATTTTTCGGGACAACTAGAAGCAGCCTAAGTTTTAACCGGCAGTGAATAATTATTTATCCACGTTTCCCGAGACGCTTCCTACATACTTCAGTGGTAACACCGACGCACGAATTCCTCCTTTTTTGCACCGACGATCCTAAAATGTGATTTACGCAAGTGGAGTATGCGATCGAGATATAAGAGACATTTTAATACAGTCTCCCGCGACGAAAAAAATATGTGCGCGTTAAATCAAAATTAATAAGGCTTTATAGTTTTTTTTTCTCAATAAAACTGAGCAGCCCAAACAATGTTTGGTGCTGTCGACTGGGAACTCCTAGAAATTTACACGGAAGAAAATGGAGTTTTTAAATTTTGATTGTCACAAAGATTGAACGATTGCTTCATAACTTCATATTAAGCTATACGAATATTGAAAGCAATTCCATTTTCTTTTAGTTTTGACATTGATCAAGAGAGTTAACATAACTAAAATTGAAAATGATTTTGCAAGAAAATGACCGGAACAAAATTAAGACCCCACTTCTTTCTAAGCCACTTCACATTCATGTTGTTACCACGAATAACTTTTAATTTAAAATCATCGCCACTTGCTTTAAAGTCTCTTACAAGATTGGATATGGTAGATATAAACATATTTCATGAGCCAAGAGTCAAGTATACCTTTATCCAGAAATTAATTTGCTTGGTTTTAGTTTAGGTAAATTATAATTCAGAATGTAAGAAAATTATTCAAATAGTCCCGAGTCGAACATTTTTAAAATGTTTAATCCATTTTGTTACTAAGCAATGACAACTGGAAGTTTCTGAAGCAGTTTCCTAGAGAAATATTCCAATTACGTATCTACCACTTGATTCAGTAGAACAAAAATAATTTCTTTCCGCGAGAAAATGTTTACTTTTTAAATTTTTTTAATAATATTTCTCGGAAAATAAAAGAAGAAAAACTTATGAAAAATAATTGACTACCAATTTCAGTACGATGAGACACTTCGTTATAAAAAATGTAATTTTATTGTTAATATTACCTTGTTTCCTTATGAATATTATTCTCATACCAATTTCCAGAATTTTCAGTTGAGAACAAATTTTGTTCTGTGGTTGAGCACTGCGCAAACAAGTAGTTCTATATATTTAAGTATATAATTCATTTACAATAATGAGGTTATATCTCAATCCGAGTATTTGTATTTTTTAGTGCAATTACATTAATTATGATGCCCAAATGAGTTTTTGTTCAAGTATTTGCTTAATAAACCGTTAAAAAAATAATTGAACGTTTCATTAATAGTTTCAAATATTGAACTGCACAAAAAGTTTTAAAAAAAATTCATTATTCAAATAATTGTTTCGTATTTTAAAAGATTTTGGACCTTAAGGTATTGGACAAATGATAATAATTTTTTATCACAGACGTCCTAAAGTGTGCTCCGTTATCTAAATCGGTTAGGGCGTTAGGCTTTTGGGATATAAACTTGGTACGTGCGTGCCAACTCAAGTTCGATTCTTGGTATTAGCGGATTTTCCAATATACCATGCGTTGATATGAATATACCATGATTTATATAACTGATGTTATTATTTTATTTTTCCTGATAAATAACAAATGGTTATTTTCATTGATCTATATTGGTGTCAGATTATAGAGAACCTGCTTTGATGCTATTACAAGTCCTACGTGTAGTTTTTAGCGTCAAAGTAGGGTCTAAATTGCATAAAAGTCGCTGCTCATTTAGAACCAACTTTACTGCTCTCAGCGTCTTACTAAGCACTAAGGTATGCCTAGCAGCTTCAAAGTAGGGCCTAAATTTCGACTCGGGTGACTGAACATCTGTTATCCATGAGGGAGATAATGCGCTTCTTTTTTAAAATGTGGAAAGGAGTCTCACGGAGGTTGATATTGGTTCCCTAAAGAAATTCCTAGTAAAACCATCGAATATGAGCTTCCCTGCTATGTTCCGAGAGATTTAAAACATAGGATCGATTGAAGATTACGTTATGTTATAGGATACCATGGAATTTTGGGGCGTGCAGATTGATCCCGAAGATCTACAGGGGTCAGACACACTCCACCCTTCTTGTCAAATATTTCACACTCTACTTAGCCCCAAAAGAAACATATATTCTCCTTCCAGGAAGGGAAAACCCATATCTTTCTTTACTTAAGAATTCTGCAAATTCTAGAGGAGAAAATACTGCCACGTACTTTACGCACTGTATGCCGCAGTACATACTGGATAATGCGAGTGTTCTTATAATAAGAACAATATAAATTAGTTTACATAATCAAAATACTTCTCATTAAAAATGATTAAACTTCATGAATCTCATTGCTACACTGTAAAAACTAGGATTCGATTTAGAACTCAATTTGGTACTAAAACAGTTCACGCAACAAAACAATTGCATCTCAGTTTGATCCGCCAATCTAAAAAAATAGGGTCGATTTGTGGATTGAAATAGGCTCGAAATGAGAATCATCTGTCAATAACTAAATCTGATGAAACAAATTCTAATCTGTCAAGTGTAGAAACCAACGTAACCCATAGGGCTGAAGTTCGCGACTTCTGAGTGTGACGGTTCAACAGTAACTTTTACGAATTTTTAATTTCATATATTTTTTGTTTTTTGTAGGATTGAAGTTTGGAATAATTGAAAAAATGCACCCTCTGAACAACTTTAGTTCGCTATCTTGGATCATTTATCAATCTGAAGTTGTAAACTAAACAAGACAGAAACTGGTATTAAAATAGACTATTTGTGAGATCATATTAGAACGCCCAAGAAAGGAGCCCCGGTAAAAATGAATGCCTAGTTTTTACTGTGTACTATGGAAAAATACGCAATGCCTGGTATGTTCTGTTATATACAATGCGTACTACCCTCCCCTAAAGTACTTTTTATTGGTGAAAAATTTATTCAATTAATTTTCTCTAAGTGCGAATATGAGAAATCGTGAGGAAAGTCGAGCTGCTGGAAAAGGAATAAAAAAAAGTGCGAGACAGAGGACAAAAGGTAATGATGGGCAACGGAACGAAAAGGAGGTCGTCGTAATTCATGAATTTATGACTTTTCTTCTCGCTTAAAGTAACTTCATGCCAAAGACAAAACGAGTCCTGTCAGGAGAAAAGGAGACGAAGAGAAACGAATATCTCAGCTGCTCAGTGCGTTTTTACCCACGAGTAAACATATATTAGCGACCGCTAATCCTCCTGTATTTTACGGGCGGCTGGGCATGCGACATCTCTTTGCACCGGTACTCATTCTCGTTTACGCATATTCTATTTAGCTTTCGAGGAAATTTCTAAAAAAATTGCATTCCACTTTCATACTGTTGCCGGAAACAATTTTAAAAAGTTTAATGTCAAAAATTAGATATAGTAAGAATATGTCATTCTTTTTACATGACTGGAATTAAATTATTCGCCAATAGTGAAACACTACATGAGGTGACAAATTAATGGATAAAAATGGCAATTCCTTGACTTGTCCACATGAAACATTATATATCATCTAATGGGAAATTCATGCCCAAGTATGAATAAAATAACACGTGATGCAAAAACGGTGGGTGTTTAGTGGGGCATATCGTGGTGTAACTCAATGACGAAGGGAGTTATGGGGTCGCGAAAACGTCGCTCGCTGCAGCTGCAATATGCCGGAAAAGTCTCATGAAAGTCTTTAGGCATGAGATTCAAATAACGGGAAAAATTATGTTGAAGGGGGAACTCATTTTGATGTCAATTCATTCATTTCTAACTGTATATATATATATATATATATATATAATGTAATAATCGGATTTTTTAAAAGTATTTATTTAATAAAATTACTGATTTATTTTTGAGGGACACTGTGAGAAAAAACTTCACACTCGATAGTTTTATGAAACTTCTATATTATTTTAGTTTTATCAAACTATTCTTGAGTGAATTTTAGAACAAAATAAATGAGTTTTCAAAATTTAACCTAAGACATCATTATACCATGAGGAAATAGGAATAATAGGATAAATTCGCGCAGAAGATAAATTTAGACTAAGTGGGCTAAGTCAAATGTAAAATTGAATTTTGCTTTCTTCGATTTTACTTTTATATAACAGCTTGCTACCACTCACGCCCTGAAGAGAATTTACAAATGAATATACACTGTTAAAAATAATATTAAATTTAATATACCCATGTGTATTAAAATTAATATATCAATCGTATGAAATCGTCATTAAGAGCGTGTATATTAAATTTCATATACATTCATGTTAATCGCTTACAAGAAAAATCAGATAATTCCATTTTACACAAATTCAAAATAAGTTCAACATGAATTTTCGACTCTAAACAATAAAACATGATACCTTCTTCCAGTTAATCAAAAATATGACTGGATTTTAAGTCGAAAAGATCAATTAAGCAAGCAAATAATAGACCTAACCTACAATCAACTGTACTAGCATTAAATTTCTACTATTTAGACTGGATTTTGGAAAAAGTTCCACCCGTACGTCGCACTTTCATTATAAATAACAATCCAGTCGACGAATTCTAGATTATTAATTTAATTGCGAATATTTGACAAGATTTAAAGAAATGAAAGCACTTTGAGTTTTCATGCACACTGCTATACCGACCTGTATATTAAATTTAATACACATGTATATTAAATTCACTACACCCATGTATGTTACATTTCAGTAGCGGTAGTGCATATTTGCTTCACACACATGTATATTAAATCTCATACAGATTTTTCTAACAGTGTACTTTCATAGTGTATGATATTTGATACACACAAGAAAACAAATGGTAAAAAGCACTTCAGGTAAAAATATTGAGAAAAACTCGGTATGCAAAAAAGTAAAGATCGGCAAGGGTGAAATGGAAGATTACGCTAACTTTTCATTTTACCCTCCCAATCATCAATTTTTGCTTCCTGAAATTATCAACAGCATTTTTACCTGAAACGCTCTTTTCCCTTTGTTTTTTGTTCGTAAAATGCAAACGCATTTCTGTCAACATAAAAAATATATAATGATTCAATTCCATTGTAATTCTTATCGGGGAAAAATGTAACTTTTAACATTTTTAAAATATGGTTGAGGAATGGTTCTGAAAGAAGCCACAAACTGCGGTAAGGTGTGAAAATGTGTCAAAGAATGGCAAAAGAAGCAAATTTCATTTTTAAATACTTTAGGGGTATTTGAACAATATTTTAATGGTGGTTTTTCATCAATGAGGGATTTTTAGGCTTTATTTTTAAACTTTCAGTGTGTAAAGAATAGGGTTAACATTCAATATTGGCCCTCGAGAACAAAATTTTTTTTTTTTTTAAAGGAGATTTCAGACATTAATTTAGGGAATTTTTAATTTGTTTTATTCACTTCGCTGAAACATGCACAAAGTGGAAGTTGAGAAGCGAAAATTGACCGAAAATGGAAAATAGGTCGGTCTTTCTCACACGGTATCTTTTGACCCTATTTTCAACTTAATTCTTTGTAGAGTTAATCCGTTTCGTAAGTGGACGCACAATTTTTAAAAATAATTCAAGTGTCACCGAGCTTATATATCTCTTAAGTCCTTTTTTTAATCACTTGCTATAACTTACTTTAGTGCAAATTTCTACTAATTATTGGTTTTATTTCCGAATAAAAATTTAGTTTCGTAGAGATTCATAGATTTCCTTTTCCTTTAAGAATGATTGTTCACTTAATCACTCAAGTTATATGTGCAGCATTTACCAATTCTGTTTTCTTTTTAACTAAGGTTACAAATTTTCTACGATTTATGGTCACATCGCGTTTCAAATGATTGTTAAATCTAATAAACCTTGATAACAACTGTTTCATTTGAAGTAAATATAAGCATTGAATGCTATTTTACATATATTCGATAATACAATTTATGTGACTCCGGTGCATTAACGCGTTTTTATGCGACAGCGTAGAGTATCGTAATGTTGTACATTACGATACAGCGGAAGATCACTCTTCACATTACACTCCGCTGTATCGTAATGTACAACATTACGATACTGTACGCTTTCGCAACAAAACTTGTAAATGCACCGTCGACATATAAAATAATATATGCGCCAATGAGCAGAATTCGGGACTTCACGCGACTCGCTTACAATGCTCGCAGGACTTATCTCGCCTCGGCTTTGCCTCGGCTTCGATCGTCCTGCGAGCATTGCCGCTTGTCGCGTAAAGACCCTCATTATGCACCTCGGCGCATAATATACTATTGCACCAACTACAAGAACATTAGTGGCTCAGACCTAAACATATGTAGGTAACATAAATTTTTGTGACGCACCCTAATAAAGACCATGCCAAAATCGAGGTCAATGAACGACCTTTCAAAACCACCCCATGAACTTTACGGCCTACTAACAGGGACAGATTATCCCAAAATTCGAAGAGTCCTTTAAAAATAAATACTACAAATGACAGAAAGGGAAATAGCCTGCGGAAAGCTCGTGCCCGTGCTTTGTTCACTATGCATTTAATCCCAGTAGTAAAAAGTAGTAGCCTGAATGTGAAGGCGGTACTAATAAACGACTTCCTTAGGAAGCCAAGGATTAGGAGATTAGGATGGTTGGAACCCGACTCCAAGATCCAAGATCCACGCAGCCGCGCAGTCTGAGCTCACAGGTGCTTTTACCACGCGGTCGTTCTTCTACCCCTAACTGACATTGTGACGTCATTCTATTTAGGGGCTCTTTTCTTCAGTAATTATTAGTTAGAGGGTCATAAGAGTGATTCTCTGTAAAAAGCGTTCAAGGGGTCAGCCAGATGCGTGATACCTTTTCTTTCCTTTCGAGAAAGAATATAAAATAATTTAAAATTCTTCCGTCTACAGTCTACACTTTAAAAATAAGGTCCTCGCTAGTTTCTAAAAAATTATGGGGAATTTCGTATTCGAGATAGGAGTCTTGTTTCGAGGGATTAAATGGTATTTAACGTCTTCAGGCGATACATAACTGACACGCGACTGTTCAGTTCGGATACTTTATCTCGGGTCTTTGACATTTGACATGCTCGGTGTGTAACATGTGTGTTTCTTTTTTCGAAGATAGTGATTAGCTATTCATGGGAGTTAACTTATCCGTCATGTAGAGACTAGAGAGATTAGGTTTTGAGAATTCTGTAAGAAATTATGCAATTCTTCCAAACTTTGAGAAAACCTTTGAATTTGAATGCGCTCGATTTAAAAAATTTTCAAATCTAGATAGTTCAAATGGAAAATGTTGTCATCTGTGAATAACAAAAGTTATTTCAACTCTATGAACTGACAATGTATGTATCCCAAAGCAAAATAATTCATTAACAGCCGAAATAAAAATAAAATCAGCTTTTTTAAGGAAATAAAAGGAAAAATTTGTAAGAAGGTTATTTTAGATTTAGAATAAAAATAAATCCCTTGTCGAACTACTCTAATGAATTATTATTATCACCCGTTCCCAAAAGTGATATATTTTCTGCAAAACACATTCTGTTTCCTAGTTTGATATTTTATGCATAAAATACCCAGTATATCTAGTCATCAGGACTATCCTCTTTTAGTGTAATTTGCAACAATAAACAAACAACTAATTCTATCAAAAATAAAAACAAGAATACGAAAATTGTTGTATCTGAAAGAAGAGTTTTTCCCACACTTTTTTATTCTTCTAAACGAAATAATATTACTTCCATTCCACGAAGGAAAGCATACACCTAATTTTCGATACCCTGATTTAAATTTCAGGGAAAGACAGAGACTCAAATCATGAATTACTGAGGGAAAGAAGGGCTCGAAAAAGAGGGGGATGGTGTTCCCGGAGAGCGTGCCAACGTGTGAGAACGAAACTGTCAAGGGCTGACTCTGAGCCTGGAATACGACACCCGGTATTTTCAAAATTATGACTTTGGGGAGGGTCAGCGCCAAGCAGTCTGTGTATGCATGCACGTTTTTCGCTGATCTTCCTTGGTTTTCCGAAATGCCACCCTTGTCACGACGTGTAAAACCCAGACATATACGAGGTTCTCGGGTTACGTATCACTTCCATGTGGTCTTTACGTCAAGTTCAAACTAAACAAATTGCTAGGCAATAGAAATCCTCGAACCCTAACTTCGTGCTGTCCCATCGTCATGAATTTACGTATGCTTTTCGAATAGAATCTCCTGAAAAAACAGCTGAAGCTTCCGCTTTCTTCATTAGTATCAAACTAATTGACATTATCAAAATCAAGAGGCATATAGCGGGAGGAAATGCACTTTTTTTGTTCAAAATGGTCTAAAGCACTGAAAATGTTAAAAATTATTGTACGAATGATTGCTAGTCACAACAATATTAAAAAATTCAACAACAACCGTTGTTATGTTCTAACAATTCTTATGGAAAACATTTAAATTTGAGGCTTTTACAAATTTGAATTTTCTTTAATCGCCGGAATCGCTATATGCGGATATTCCTAAAAATAATATATCTTTGAAAATATTTGGTAGAATATAAGAATTTAGATGCTTATAAACAATGAACATAAATATGGTTGATGATACAGATTTCTTGTAACATAAAGCAATTCAAAATTTAGGCAGTTTAACGTATAGAAACAATCGGGTTTTAAATTAAAATAGCTTGAGAATGAATAATAAAACTGCATGCTAAGATCCATTCAATGAAAAATCTTGTGCAAATAACCGACCGAGATGGTATGCAAAAGCCCGATGGAAAACTATGATAAATTGTTTATAAAAATATAAAATAATATTCTCAACCTATAGTTCTTAGGATTATATAATTCATACTAAAATACATCTATGCAGAAGAAAGCGGGGGTCTTTTTCAATCGGATATTGACCCTACATCGAGACACAGCATTTTTTAGTTAAAAGGGACTTTAGTTGAGTTGTTAAACAAAATAAAGTTAAATGCTGTTCCCCATCAAAGATTTAAGTAAGACCTAAAAAAATTAGACGCAGCAAAAGTAAGTCTAGTTTTTTTCTGAGTAAATTTATTCAACTCGAGATAAATTAATGTGAATTTAAAATAAATTCAAAGGAGTTTAAAAGAAATGCAAAAGAATTCAAAAAGATTCTAGTAAATCCGTAAAAAAAGTCGTTAGGTTAGGGTTCCTCCGTATAAAGGATCAGGCTTTGGTTGCACCGTATATGGTATTACTTCAATTTTGGTAACTTTTCATTAGAGCCAGTTTAAGTTTCAAATATTTGGCAAAATTTACAATTACTCAATATTACACTCAATAAACATGTCTTGAGACAAATTAATTCAGTTTATAGTATGTATAGCACCCAAGAAATTTTTATTTCAATTTAGGCATTATGTTTAAAAAAAATTAATTTTATTAAAATTCAAGTAAATGTAATTAATAATAAAATAGCCAAACTTAACTCACAGCCGAACGATTGCGTGAAAATTAAACCCACAAAATACTTCAGTCATAACAAACACGAATTTCCGCTAATTTCGTATGGGTACGCCAAGCCAACACTATCAAAATGCTTCGAAAACGAAGAGTTGTTGCCTCGGTTGTTGCATTAGTAGTGTAAGAGCACCAATTCTTGGCACCTTAGCCCAACTATTGGCCTGCCAAAAACCAAAGTGAATTTACTTAAGTTTGCATACATATTTGATTGCACTTTATAGATAATATATGCATTATACGTAAAAATGATGGCAGAATTGGAATAATTAAAGAAAAATAAGCCAAACTGTCATATTATCTAATTGAATAGAGATAGGTGCCAACAATTATAGGGTGCCCAGTTTTGGTTCTCTTACCCTATATTATAATTATAACACGGAAATTGAGGTAAGTGAATTATCTTATTTTATTTCATATATCTTAAATTACTGCATAGAATTCCATAATATTTTGTTTAATGATACATAACGTTTAATTTATTACGAAAATCAAAATCGATAGAAATGGACTTGATTCTATTATACGTAGCAATCCCATCCTGATTCTTGCAGTCGAATTCGGAAACAAATGTACATACCATCTGGATTCAAAAGTGGTTAGTTTTCATAGCCACTAGAACACCATTACTAAATTTATTATAAATATTTTATTTAAAAGTAGAAAATTATTAATAGATTCAGAAAAAATTTTTAATCACCTGTTTTAACTTTTTTGTAAAAGAATGTCTGTATTTTGTGCTTTGAGAGAAATGTTTCAACGACACTGATTACATTTACCAGCACTAGTAGAAGCACGTGACGCATACTGTGGTTAGAGATCAGCGAGATCAGTAAGGATTAGATACGATTCGTGCGGTACACGTCACTGCAGAAGATGAAGTTCACAATTTTTAAATGTCACTGACCGATTCTCGTCGTACATTAAGGAATTTCCATTCAAGCGAATACAATTTTGTCACAAATATCGTATTTTTAAAAGATTGCATTTTTTGATTTGCTCAACAAATTTGTTCTTAGTTTTCAGATGAAAAACGTATTTTTCTAAATTATATTCTTATGTATGATGCTTTCAAATGCAATATTGATATCTTTGCTGGTTTTCTAGCAAAATTAGGAGAGTCAAAAAATTAAACATTTAAGACTCCAAAGCCTTTAAAAGTGATAAAGTGAAAAAATAACTTCCAAGTTGAAATAAAATCAAGTTACATTCACATCATGATTGTTGTAACTACATTAATTGAAATTCTTAATTATTCGGTTATTTTAACATTTTTCCTATTAGTCTTACCCTTCTTATGTATACGACTATACGCGCGTATATATGTAAGTATATCTTTTCACAGTGACATTTACACTTGTATTTTGAAAGGAAATTCGAGAGAAGCAATGCGTCTTTTTCGATGCGAGTGATGATCTTATTTTCGAGTTTCTCACACTCTAGAAAAATATCATCGACCGCGTTCGTTGGGAGGCGTGAATGAAGAACACAAAATAAACTTTCCTCTTCCTTTCCCTAATTTTCTCTCTTGGGTAAGAGCCCTTGTACAATGTAGAATCTGGAGAGCCCCTCTGAGTATACAAACTATATACGATCATGAACCTGTCTTGCGGCAGCTGAGATAATGGGAAGGAAATCAGTTCATTTCTATGTTGATCCTGCGGCAGGAAACCCTTGTGCTTAAGAAGTCGGTGATTGTCCGGGTAATCGGGAAAATCGAGCTGGAAAATCGGGGTCGGCCTGCTTGATCAATTCATCGCCTGGGTTGCTGCACGTGCAACGACTCACGAAATTTCGTTTATACGAGACTAAAATTCGAAATTCTTCCAGCAAGTTTCTTCTTTTAGGGTTAAAAAAAAAGATAAATGAAAAATCATTTGCTCCATCGAGTTTCACAAACGCAAAAATAATTTTATTTACTTTTCTTCTATGAATTTACAACAATTTAGACTTTAGGACCAAATATTTTCTTTGGAAAATAATTGTGTCGCATTTTCGGCCGAATGCATCTTTATTACACTATCAATGTGTAGGGGATCATTATTAGAGAAACTACACAAGCTTCTATTTTTAACATTCATTTTGTTCCAAAACTACTGAATATATTTTGATCTTTGTTTTAATGAAAGGCGTCGTAATGTCACGCGACCTAGAGCGGTATTTGTTAACTTGAGATACTTTAAATTATACTTTCTGCCATAACCAGTCCTATAACTATCCTATAATTGTTATATATATATATATATATATATATACTTATATATATATATATATAT
>CAKNXH010062369.1:58347-76618 GCA_932178445.1 Andricus quercusramuli
ATATATATATATATATATATATTCGCAAGTTTTCTATCTGCACTTTCAACACTTTCTCACTACCGTCATTTACAAATAATTAAATTTTGCCGATTTAGTAAAAGACAACATATACCTGAATTCATATTTCATAATTAATGTATCAATAAAAAGTGTGCCTGTAAATAATAATTTAGTGAGAACATGTGAAATTAGTTTTGGCAAAAAGGTGCAAACAGCTCTACGATCTACTATTTAGAAATTACTTCCTTATGATCTTTATTTTAAACCCTGAAAATATTTGTGTACAATATGTTGAGTTGTTCTTTCAATTGTATCCAATTGACTTTGCATTGGATTTAACAAAATTTTGATAATTTCTTTTTTTTTCGTTAAAATTATCCAATATTTTGATCTGTAACTTTCAAATATTTAAGATTATAATTTTTAAGCCTCATTCAGAACAGAGATCTTAAAACAACCTGATAAACAACATTTGTAATGATCTCACAATTTACTTAGTAAAATAATCTGATATTTTTGTGTCCGAAAATTTGAATTTTTTATTTCGTTGTCCAGATACCTTTTCTCTCTACCAGAGAACCTACTGATTTCATGCGAAAAAATTTTTCACACGAACGAAAATTGACTTTATTTCCCAAAATTCGAACGAACAGAACAATAGCCTAACCCTAATACGTCTTCTATTGCGAACTTCATTTCAAAATATAATCCATTTTTTAAAAATAATTGCATTGAATCTTGTGAAACATCAATACATTTTTGTTTGTTAAACTACAACATTGCTGCGCATCCTTTTCGTCAAACATCCACGGAATATTTACAAAAAACATCGTTTTTTAATTTCAAACTAAAACATGTGGGTGTTAAATTTTACAGCGGATTTTTTTACTTACAAAAAAGTTCTAGCTTTTTCAGTTTTCAAATTGAAGTAAAAAAACTGTCTTCTTTTGAATAATCCATTTTAAATCTTTTTTTACTTTAACTATAGGACTCAGCTCGTCAGTTGAGATTAATTAGCATTTGAATCTCGTGTAATTGAAAATCTTGCAATCTGCATTACCCACAGACCCGCGGCCCCCAAGCCTCAATACATTTCACGTGTCAACATTTTTGAATTAAAAAGTACTTTCTCAATTAGGTATTTCATGTTGTGACGTCACCTGACAAGATGTATCCATGTCGACGGCCAATTAATAATACCAATTGCATGGGACGAAACTTAACTTTTATAATAAACGTGGAAAAAATTATTTTTCACGATAAGTGTATTTGGATATTATTCTTTATTTTTCTAAAGCTATTCAATTAAATAATAAAATAGTAACAAAAAAATATCGATTTTATTATTTAATTGAACAGCTTTTCAAAAATAAAACATAATATCCAAATAAATTCATGTTGAAAAATTATGCTGGATTTCTCTAAAAACAGGCAAACCCATTATCAGTGATGATCGTTATATGTTTGCGACTGGCTGTCATTTGCTGTCCCTTGTGGTTATATATTTAAATTGTGATTAATATTTAGATTCTGTGAATAAATATTTAGTGTTATTGACAGTAAATGTTTATTTCATACGCCTCGTCTTCTTTGCCAGCCTGTCACTTCTTCTCTAGAATGTATTATACCAAAGATATTATTATACTTTCATACGCATAATACTTTCGATGCTTAAATTATCATATACCAATATCATACATACCCCAATAAAATGATTGTAAGAATATGAATGACCTTTCTACAGTTACTGTCGATGACTCTAAATATTTCCTTATAAAATAAATATAATCATAATTGAAATATGTAATCCCAAACAACAACAAATGACAGACAGTACCGAAAGTATAACGATCATCACTGATAAGGGTTTTGCCTGTGTTGAGTAAAATGTGGCGCTGCGTAGGGATTTAGAAGATACTTTTTTATTCAAAAACTTTGACACGTGAAATGCATGGAGGATTGGGGCGGGCCCACATACAATTGATATGTATAATTGTATATGTACGAAAATATAAATTTCTTTATTTGCATTGCAAGTGCGAATAATAATGTTTGCACTATTTGCCTATAATGTTAGTGAAAAATGTTCGTTTTTTCGTTCCAGTTTGATGGATACAAACCTCATAACTGTACCCTACTGCCAAATTGGAAATTGCTTGCAAAGTTATACAGCACGGTCGGTATTTCTTTAAAGTAATTAAAAAAACAAAAGATTTTTCACAATTCTAAATATTTAGGACCAGAGACACCTTCCTTTGTGCCTTGTATTCAGTATGCCAAATTTTGAACACTATCTCATTCCGTGTGGACATAAGTTGGGGTAAAAAATACCGATTCAAATTTTAGAATTATTTTCTTCGGAAATTTTGTTTTCTTCTAAATTTCCACTGAAACAAAGCTGCGACATGTAGTTTATTGCCTACTCCATCTTTTTCTAAACTTTCAGAGCGATTTCATATTTCGTTTGGACGTAAGTTTGGACATAAGAAAATGTTGTTATTCTTATGCAATTTTTCACAATTATTAAAAACTCATAAATTGTTTGACATTTTCTTTCAAATTATTTTAAATCATTTCAATTTTCAAGATAATTTAAACGAAGTGTCTTGTCGTCCCGAAATTCGGGATGACTAGTCCAATATTTTTCATGAGCTCGGATAATCGTTTAATAAAAGCATTTAATTATAATTCTAATAATTTGAAGATATTTTAAAATTGAAAGTAGTTTATGAAGTTTTAATCGGATGCTCACATTTGTTTAATTACTAAGACTTTTGAATCGAAACGCTCAAATTTTTAAAGTTAAAACCTTAAATTCTTTAATTTTGAATGGATTTAGAATCGTCTTTGAAATTAATTATTTTCCACTTGTAATATTTTTACAGTTAAATTTTAAAAATCATAAATTAATTCATATTCACAGTTGAGCAGCTAAAATTTTTTTTAAATCAAAAATGTCCCATTCTATAAAAGGCTTTTTCTTAAAAAAAAGCATTTAATATTTAATGGTTTAAGTCTCAAAAATGCACGAAAAAATTCTTCAAATTAAAATTGTACGACTAAAAATGAAGATCTACCATTAGAATGTTTCAAAGAAAAAGATTTTAGAACTACGCATTATCAACTGAATTATATGATTGCAAAAGTTAACAACTGAACTTAACATTAAAAAATTTGAAATCGAACTTATTTTTAAATTTATAAATAGTTTCACACAAAACGGAAAATATAGAAAGCTTATTTTAAATTGCATCATATCGTATGATATAAAAGTTGTGATATTTTGAGTGATAAGATAGATTTTTCTTCCAAAATTTTGTAAAATTCCTGATCAAAAAATAAATTCACTGTCCAGCGACCACCCTGTCAGTAGGAAAATGAACCCATCCGGTTTTTTTTAGGCTATGTCTAGGCGTCCCGAAAAATTGGGGGAATCGAAAATGGGGATGGACAAGTGGTCCCGAATATTCAAGCCAAGCTTATGAAAAAAAAGCTCTATATTAGTTTTTATATACGAAACTGTTTTTAACTTCAAATCCTCTTTCAAAAATGAAAATTCAAAAATCGTTCATTATTTAAAATAATAACAATTCGTTCTAAGTACATAAAATATTCAATTGAGATTCTTAAATAATAATTATTCTGGAAATTGGCTGCTCTTGTTTCCGAGAGGGTCTGAAAATAAACCCGATTTCGTAAACCCAGTCAGATTCGATTATTTTCAGAAGAATGTGGTTTTCATTGGATAAATAGAAACTGCGGATTTTCCGATTCCCGTCGTTTTGGGTGGACTGCATAGGGTGAATCTGTTTCTAAAGGCTCGTAAGTTTGTGGACGGAAGGATATAATATGGCACTCGCATCCCCAGGGAGACGTGGCTAGCCAAGCAATTTGTCAACACCATTAAGAGAACGCACAAGGGTTGACTTTAGTCGCATCTGCCAACCGACGGTGAGATCTCGCTATAATAAAAGGGTAGTTAATGACACGGGGGCTTGAATCAAAATGCCAGACCTGGCCGTATGTTGCCCCTTTGACAAAATATTGACATTCTTATTGACCGAATGTGATCCCAGATTCTACGTTCTTCAGCCGGAAAGACCGGCGAATTCATATTAGGCTGAAAGCGGCTGATTATCACAATACCAGATTAGATAACAAAATATTTATATCTAGGGAAAGACCTGAATGAAACTATATTTGAAATTCCATTAGTCATTCTTTCGTAATTATGACTCTCGTTTTTTTTTAATTTATTCGCATAAATGAATGATAGAATGATTCTCTACAATCCTTTCTTTAAGTTAATTTTAGATGCATTTACTCAGGAATGTAAATGTAGGTACACAAATTCGGAGCTTCAATGATTGCAATGGTAGCACAAAGGAAAATTAATTTATCGACATTCCAGATTGACAGATCGAATAAACTGCGGAATGACTTAAGATAAATAAAAATAAGGCATGCTTTGTTCGTCTCCAGCCAAAAAGGGAAATGCACTTTCGTTATCGAAATAAAGAAACGCGTATCCCAAATCTTAAAGATAAGAATGATAAATGGTCCAATTTGAGATTAAAAACAAATCGCTGTCTAGTTGAGCCGAGATATGTACTGATATCTTCTGATCTTCCGAAAGACTTTCACGGATCTTTCAGGTGCGGTTTAATCACTACTTTATCGAGCGGAAAATTCAATATTGAGGTCCGGAAATTTTCTCCCTAGGTGAACGTTAAATTAGTGGGGCTGAGAGCTTTATAAGCTCTGGTACTAATCGGTACTTTATTGTCGCACCTTTTATGCCTTCGGGATTTTTAACACCACTTTTTCAGGGATTGTTCCTGGCGGGCAAAAAAAGCCTCGAAGTTCTGTTGTAGGGAGAAATATAGGAACGGCAGAAACACTTTTAGAAAATAGGGGATTAAATCTAAGGATTAAAAATTAGGCTGTTTGGTAGTGATCGCACCATTTCTAAAGCTCTTAATTTTTATATGATTTTTCTCCTAGCCAAATTGATATTTTACCTAAATATTTATTTTATATACGCTCAAAAGTCGACGGCCGAAGCATTGAAATTTAAATCTGAATTAGTGACGATTCAATCTCTGAAATTCTTTTCTAAAAATTTAAGTTAATTATCATTTGTATTTAAATTAATACTTATTGCAGTCTTGACTAATTGAAGCATACTATATAAAAGTGCATTAAACGCCACTTGAAATAAGGATCATTGTGTATCTACATTCACATAAATGACCTTTATGATAAGTGGCGCATAATGCACTGTTGTAGAGCATGCTATAATTATTTATTAAAATCTACTAACAAATTATCGGAAACATTTCAAAATCAAATAAGTATAATTTAAGAAAGGTATGAAGATGATCGGATTTGATTGGTTTTCAAACCTAATTATTAAAAATCATAATTTAACATATTTTATGTTAACAACTAAAAATAGGGAACTTTGAATGTTTAAAAATAGTGTTCTTTCAGGAACTAGCTAAAAAAAGTAATAATATGTGTAATATATAAACTGGCAATAAGCAAAAGAAAATAGTTTTATTAGATTTTAATTTTCATTTGTGCCTGCATAAGCGAAAATAAATGTGACGTGATAAAATGAAAGTTAAAAGAGTCAATATCCGAGGAGAGAGTGAGAAAAGCGGAAACTGGGGCTGAAACTGTAACGGGAATAGGTAGGATGCCATTGGAATAAGATCGGGTTTAGCCGCGGTGTCGGGTTCGAGCCCCGGATAAGTCTACCTTATCCCGATAAGCCGGTGAGTTAATGAATCACAAAACAGGTGGCGGCGCCACAGAGGACGTCTTCGTCCGCTCCCAAATGCTCCAGATTCGACCGGATTTGAAAATACTCTCTTTTTTCTTCAATCGAAAACAGGCATGTCGCAAATTGCATCGGATTTTAGTTTGGCCGGTAGTGACTTATTAAAACGATCTACTATTCAGTTTCGTCTTTCGGGTCTTTCAATTCCAGTAGATAAAACTAACAAATCTAAAAAATGCACTGTAGCTGGCTCCATAAAATTACCATTTGCTCAAGAGCTTTGTATGCGACGGTAATTTATTGTGTCTGCGTCGTAAAAACATGAATGGCAAGCACTTCAATTAGAAATTCAAACTTTTGAAAATTTAATAACAATAAATTTTGCGTGAAGTATTATTTTGATCTCATTGATGAAAAATAAAATAGATGTTAGTCTTTATTGGTAGTTTGCATATTGTAATGTTCTCTTCTGATTTTCGTATTTTCAAACAGGGTATCTATGTAGAGTGGTTCAAGATTTTTAGAATACGTCTAAAGTGGTGTGGCTTACGGCAAACAAAATAAAAATTTTATCAGGCTGCTTCACACCAACAGTGTCATAATGCGACACGTACGACTCTTATCGGTTGCCTGTAGTAAAACTTTATCTGAGTTTATCTGACATCTGACAAAAAACATTACAGCTTCTCCGTCACAAAAGTGGAAGAATTTTATGTACAAACGTCCTTTTTTCGCATTTAGGATCGTAGAAGAAGATAGGAGATCAAATTCTAAAAATAATATCTTCAATAAATATAAATGAAAATTGAGTATACCAAATTTGTATTAAGAATGTTCATAACGTTATGCCGAAATTCGGGATGAGTAGTCAAATATTTTTCAAAATTTTGACTAGTCGTCCTGAAATTTTTGGACGACTAGTTCATCCCTTTTTCCAGTGCCGCCAAGTTTTCGGGAGGACTATAGACGAAGCCAAAATTTAAAAATTAATTTTGGTCGATTTTATAAATTATTACGAAGGTTTGATGAATTTTTCGACTGATTGCACAAAGAACACATCGTTACAAAATGCTTGCATCTATTGAAAAGATGTAATACATTTTTTTAAACGATCAAGTAAATACGTGTGAAGTGTCCTCTATGTTCTTTCATACTTTCAGGGCTCTACTTCATAAATAAAATGGAAAGAAAATTCTGAAATTTTCACAGAATCTCTGTATTGTGCCCTTCTATCGCGTCTCAGTTTTTGAAAAAAATATGTTACACTTCAAATACCTTGGGATAGGCCTTACGTGCATAAGATGCGATTTATGATTTTACTTACGTCGACTTCGAAATGGTCAGCCCTTTTCTAATTGCACTGAACTTTAGATAATAGTCTAATAAATCTACATTCCCAATTCTAAAATAAATCCTGAGAATATAATTTCATCCGTATAATACATTAATGAATTTGACAAGAAAAAAATTAGCTAACTTCAGGTATTAAAATAAGGCTAAGAAAAAACAGTCCCGAAAGGTACTAAAATGAGACCACTGGTGGGAACTCAGATTCGTTTTTTTACATTGAAAATAACAGCATGAAGTTATCCTACTCAAAAAAAGGTTACATAAAAAATTATGCCATAAAAAAGGGATCAATAGTTTTTTTTACAGTGATGAATATGATTTGAATTGAGTTTGATTTGAAGAATGAAATTAGCCGCATCGGGTGATCAGCCGTCGCAATGCTTCACTAGCGGCGGCGCGACGGGCGCACTTGAATTATAATATCATTTCGCTAACACAATTTTATCAATTAGATTTTCCGACGGAAAATTTCGATAAGTATAGTTATAATTTCTGATAGGAATTTTATCTTTTAATCTGGGAATTTAATCGTCAATATGAATTGAAAGCATTCCAAATAAGATTTTTGGTTCTTAAAATTTTACTGATTTAACCAAAATCATGATTCATTTAGCCAAAATTTTTGTTTAATCAATCGAATTCAGTGAACCAATCGATTATTATTCGTTGATGCACATAGAGATATAATTTCAGCTTTGTGGAAACTATAATAAGTACAGACTGCATTGTGAAAAAATAGCTTACTAAAAACTCATATGAAATATATGTAACAATGATAAGCAGAATTCTTTGCTTACTTTGCAAGTAACTCCAATCATCTATTTGGAAACAATATTATCAAGTGAGTTCTAATCGCCCCATCTTCATATTCGACAGATTCTGATATTATCAAAGAATATATCATCATTAAAAAAAATAATTCTAGTTATTCAAAATTATCAAATAATACTCTTTATAACATAATTTTTTACCAGGACTCACAGTGTTTGAATAATTAATATTTGTTTCGTAATATTCAAGTTTACCCAAAGAATACAAGTTGGGGGCTCGGTTGGAGGACTACAGTCTCAGTATTACAATGTCACCATGAGCTATCAAATTTCGATAATAAATTTTTAACCTTATCTAATTATAATAATAAATTTATAAAGTTGACTCAACAAAGTTTTTTAATTTAAAAAAAAAAACTTCAATCTTCGTATAGAATTATCAACATTTGAATTTGAAAATGAAAAGAAGAAGTCTGGAATTTAGGTGAAAAATTCAAGAACTCAAGTACTAAAAGGCAAAAATAATAAAGCAAAAGAAAGATTGAAAATGTTACAGAAAAAAGGAAGCCTAGAGTTTAGATGAAAAATCCGAGTACTCACGTACAAAAAGACAAAACTAATGAATCAAAAAAAGGATTGAAAACGTTACAGACTATTAGCTTTAAAATAAAGACACTAAATTTAACCAATAATCCACAGTTACGAAGAAGAATACGATTTCGAGGAACTGTATGACCACAGCTTTTTCTCAAAATTTTATTCTTAGAAATTCTCCATATCATATAGTGGAGGGTGGTACGCATTGGATACCAGTACATACTGGACAATGCGTATTTTTTCGTAGGATTAAGATGAATGAAATTTCATAAATTTGTATGAGAAGTGATTTGATAATACTTTTTGTAACTAGTTATCAGAGTGCATTAGTATCCTTCCAATTATGAGGATACTCGCATCCAGTATGTACCAGTAAAATTCTTGTTGGATTCCATCTGTAAGACTTTCGTTGAATGATATTGAACACAACTATCATTCATTCATCGAACGCAAAAATGATCCTCCAAAATGATTAGATGGAGAATGAGAATAGTATTGTGACCGACTCACCACGTTTAAGTTTCTCCAACGGTTCATGATGAACCTGATGGTTTGAGCTGTGGAGCATTGAAGTATCATGGTGATTCCCATGGATATCGTGATGTTGCATCGAATTCTGAAGATGATCACCAGCATGCAATCCTGCCATTGTGGCTGCGGCCGCCACGTGTTGATGGTGTTGAACCGACAACCCTGCAGCCGAACCAGTCACCAGGTCCTGGAGACAGAGTTCTCCATTGCCTCCACCGCCTCCGGCGAGTTCGAGGCTCCCCCCGCCCCCGCCACGCTCCATGCTGTAAAACGTTAACGTCGTGCCGACGGTTACGACCACTTCTCCAAGGATCACCTTCCGCCCGAAGAATCTCTATCCAATGTTTTCAAAACTTTGAAAGATTTCTCATCACTTGGATTATCCTTTCGTATTCCTTTAACTTGCGGATGTTAAGCTGATGTTCAGGTTTCTGTACTCGCAAATATTTGATTAGGTCTTGAAGAGGTATTTTCTGTTTATATCACCAGTTCTTCACCAAAACCTGCTCTTCTCATTTCTGTTGTTCTTCTTAGCCTCCTTCAGTTTCTTATTCTTTCTAATACACTATCCCAAACCCGACAATGAACACTTGTCTTCCGATGAGTATTTCCACAGACAATCACTTTTGAACAATCACTCTCTCACAACTGTCAGAGAATCTTGCACCTTATCACCAAACAACGAACACGTGCTATGCCTCTCCATCGACAGCTGGGTAACTAGAGAAACCTCCGAGTCTCTTGTCCGTCAACTGTCACGTGGGACCCCACTCCCGCAAAAGAGCGTAAAATCCTCCCAATATCTGACAAACACTCGAGGACAATCACCTGCTAGGTGATACCAGCAAAAATACGCAATTTGATAAACTAGACAACTGCTTTCAGGTGATGTCAGTTAAACTTGTAACTTTTTGGATTGATCTTGTTGCCGAATGAGCGATATCAGCCAAACTGCCCAATTTATGGAACCACTTCTTGGAAAACCGAACAACCCTTATCATAAAAAGGTCACAGTAGATGATACCAACCGAACTACCCAACTTATTGAAAATCTTCGGACAAACCTTTTTAGGCGATATCAGCCAAAGCAGACAGCTTAGTCAAAAACTTCTTTTTGTAAAACTCGGATGACACTCGCGTGATGGAAGCTACTTCCTGAGACCGCGTTTCACCGACTGAGGGATTATCGACGCGTTGGATTTACATCGAACCTACCCCGTCGGGAGGATCGAGGTTAAGGAGCCCGCCACGAGGTTAAGGTTACGCGGCTCCGGCTCTCAAACGCTCGCGGTCAAGAGAGAGAGGAAGCGTGTCAGGTAGATAGGTAGGTCGTAGGTGGCCTGACGAAGTAGGTGGTGCAGTAGCCGAGTTGGTGGGTCGGGTCGACTAGGCTTAGCCGGTTGAGCCTTTCGGACTGCCTGCCGGCTTAAGTCTGTAAGTCAATAAGCCGAGCGGATCTAGTGGTCTTGGCTGCTGCACTGACTGCCTTCCTTGCTTGCCGGGCGGGCTGCCTGACTGTCTGACTGCGCCTCTCCTGTTCTGAACGATCTTACACCCCCTCTCCTACGCCCCAACGAAACCCCCTCTACGGCGTGGCTGGTATCACCCCGCCTCTTGTCAACCCTACCCTGGCCGGCTAAAAAGGTGAGGGAGAGGGGACTCTTCGACCCTGGCAGTATCACTATACCTATTAGCTAGTTGGAACTTGGGATGCGCCAGAAGAGCCACGGTTTCCAGACCAGCACCCCTCCTACGCGCAGCACGAGCCTAGAGGGCAACCCCTACTACCCCCGACACCCCCTAGTCTAAAAGTGACCCCCACGCATCGAGTTGCGAGGGGAACTCACCCCTTCGACAGATTTAAGCCCCACCCCATTTCTGACATCGGAGAGGATCGTTGCCTACGGTTCCTTACTACACTACGAGGTGCTTGGATGATTCTCGTAATGTGTTCTTTTTGCTTTTTGTTTGAGAGCAAATATATGAATGTAGTGACTTGAGGAGGTGGAGAGCAATTTCTAAAAGGTTTGATGGAGTTGAGTAAGTTTGATATGTGGGCCGAGTGGGATTTGTTATTGGATAACAACATTTTCTTTATTTGATTTGCCTTTATCAACACTAAATGTTTGAGTCAGGCATCCAAAATGTGAAAAAAGAATGATATAAAAGCCTGTTAACAATAATAAATGGGAGTGTCAACATTTACCGAATATACCCCCCCCCCCCCATTTTCAGCTTTCGGTTATTTTCTCCGGTATTTTTAATATAAAATTCTAATTAATTTGCAAACGCATAATAAATAATAATTTTTCCATCTTTTTTATATTTTTTTTACTTAAATTAGCATATTCGTAAGTAGGTTTGGAATTTATTCAATTCGTTAATTATTCTGAAAAATACTAGATGAAAATAATATTAAATATAATAATAATAATAATAATATTTGTATAAAACATAATACTTGAATAATATTCTAATATTACCCAGATTATGCTACGATAATCTCAGCAATTACATACAATTAGAAAAAACGCCTTTGTTAAGGTGTTATCAGCCTTCTCTGTGACATACTGCAGTTGTCACCGTCACGTGACTCATGGTATACTATAGGGAAAATTCTGATTGAAGGCCATGCGGTGAATTATTTCCTCGGAATACAATTTTAGAATAAAGGTGATATGGGTATTCGTGTAATATGTTGGTGCCTGGGATGAAGATATGAATCTGCGGAAAAAAGTCTAATTATAAATTAAAGATATTAAAAAGACCTGAAATTTGGTTGATCGAACTTCGAGATTGATTCATTTGTTTACTTAGAAAATAATAAAAACCGGCAACATTGGCCACTTTCCAATATTGGCAATAATACACGCACATACTTCAAAATTTGTAAAAATATGTATTTTTTAAAGCTGAAAACTTGTGCATATTTGCAGCTTAAAATAGTTATGACTTTGGTAGGGAATCTGTTTATTGCTCATAGATTGTCTATTTTTTTCAGTTTTGAAAAAAATTGTTGATTTTCAGCTTACGAAATTGTGGTTTCAGTTCACGGATAGTTATCAGTTCTGAATGAGTAAACAAAATAGTAAATGGCTCCTCGATAATTAGGAGAAAAGATAATTTTTTGTATAACAATATTTATTGCAGCTGTAATTTTCGAGATAGGAAGCCCACATTCTTACAGAATGCAGGTGAAGACTTTTGATAATCTCTCTAAATACCCGAGTCGAAATTTAGGCCCTACTTTGAACCTATAACTCCTACCTTAGTAGGCGCTGGAGCAGCAAAGTAGGTTTAAAATAAGCAGCGATTTCAATTTGATTTAGACCCTATTTTGACGCTAAAAACGTCCGAAATCGGCCGTTTTTCCACGTTTAGCGTCAAAGTAGGGTCTAAATTAGAACCTACATTGGTGCTCCAGGCCCTACCCTACATTGGCGCTCCAGACCCTGCCTTGATGCTCCAGCCCCTACACTGGCAATAATAATAATAAAAATAATAATGGTGTAATTTCGGTAATGGTTATACATTTTTATTATGGGTTCCCATCTCTGCAAAAATACTTTCACTATCAACTGTACCTTAGGAACTTAATATTGAAACAAAACTCATGAAGTATACAATTCTTTGTTTGTAGTGTTTTTTATCATATAATTTGAGAACTTATTTGTCACTAGTCCGTTTGGGACTAGTCCGACAATTTTTTATTCAATTTTTTTTGTCCGTAACCTCCAAATTTGGTTGTCTTTCGCAAGTCGAAAATCTTATTTATATTCTTTTCTGACTACTTGGGACGATAGCAATCGATAACTTAAGGCTCAAATGGAAACCTTAGTTTCAGTTTTGTAAGAAAATTAACATTTTTAGAAAGAATCCTTTTCTTTTTGCTTACAGATACTTTATTAGTGCTAATATAGAGAAACTTACGGATTCACATAGTCGTAAACCAATTCAGTTTAAAAAATCTTAATCTGGAAATGACAGATACGCAATACACGGAGTCGCCTTTTCAATGGGTTCTTGTTTCCTGGGTGTAGCTTCTAAATATTCAAAGTAGGGCCTGTAGGTTTAAACGGAGTCAAAGGAGGCTCTAATGTTTCATTCTCTAGGAGTAAAAACCTCAAAGTAGGGGCTATAGGTTTAAATAGCGTCAAAGCAGGTTCTAATGAGGAGCTGTAGGTTCAAAGTAGGGTCTAAATTTCGACTCGGGTATGAATCAGTGAAAAATTCGCTGATTGAGATAGTAGTTGGACATTTCACTGATTAAATAAGTTATTTCGGACTTTTCACTAATCAATTCAGTAACAACAGAGTAAATCATGCGAGACATAACCACTAAGTTTTCAAGTAAAGCGTTGTTGTTATTCTTTTACTTCTGTGGCAAAAATAATTTTCTTAGGAAATAAATTTTTGAATTTTCGGTCTGTAAGTGTGCTGAATTAACTGTCGGAAGTACTTACTTGACGGGTGTGATCACGTTTATGGGTTTTAGGTTTTTACTATAATTATTTCATTGAATGTACTAAAATCTTATTTTATCATGACAGCTAAATTGATGTGGTGTAGGGCTGCCAAGTTTCAAAAGTGAAACTTTGACTGAATGATTAAGTAACTTTTCACTGGTTGTCAGTGACCGGATTCTAGCTATTTGAATCAGTGAGATTTCATTGACAATCAGTGACGTTTCACTGATTCAGATTTAGAGAGATTGCAATAAAATTTTGAAAATTTTAAGTTTTGAATTGCCTGTTTGCAATCGGGGTTAATTTTCAGACAACGTGCGGCTTAGTGCCTGTAGGCGCGGCGGAGTGGGGGAAGCAGCTTACGCGTGGGAGGCGTTCGCGCTCAAATTCAATTACCGTCTTCAAAATGCGTCAGCTGCAAAAATCTCGTGAACAAAGCAACATATCTATACATTTCATTTTTTTGGCTAACTTTTGCGCTGATTACCAACCCAACATCAAAAGTTCGCAAATATAGTACATCTATCAGTTCAATAATGTATAAGGATATTTTTATTATTTTCACTAGCAACACAATTCCTGAAGTAATTTTTGAATTGAATATGAACTGTATTTCGTCGTTCTAAAATTTTTTCAATCATGTTTGAAAAAACGCACATAAAATTAAAAATTGATTTCAGTTAAGCGCAGGTCGTGGCGTTTTATAAAAAAATGAGAAGTAAAGGACAGAACATATGAAAAAAATATTCAAAGTATTTTTTTGTAAGCACAGCGCATTCACTTAACTGCAATGGGTATAAAATCTAATCTACGCCTGTTTTTCGCAACCTCAAATTCGTCTTCGCTTTCGTCGCTTTGCGAGTTTATTCAATACGCGAAGAGCATAGAGAAACAATTATCGAAAGAAATGTTTCTATATTTCTAATGTATGCCTGTTTTTCGCATTGTAAAATTTGTCTTCGTTTTCACCTCCTTGCGCGTTTCTTCAACACAAACAGTTTAAACGTGCAAATGTCAAAAAAAATTGAAACGTCACGTGGAATTTTGCGTTAGTAACAGAAAGTGAACATTTTCTAATTTGACATCCAAGTTTTGGAAACGTATACAAATTTTAGAACAACTTCTGCTATTAATTCCAGTTTTTTTTCTTTCAACTTTTGAATTTCCGAGCTGCATGTTTTTCATACGCTTTGCTTTTCATAAAATGAATCATAAATGTGGAACATCTGTGAAAACAATTTTCATTAAATCAGCGCTATATAATTCGCAATATTTCTACCATTTGCGAATTTTTCATGTGGGATCGTTAATCAGTGCAAAAAGTTAGTCAAAATTTGGGTTTCGGATTCTAGAACCAATATTTTTCATTACTCTAAACGTTCCACTTTGAGGATGAAACAAGGAAAATTGGATCATATTGTTTTTTATAACAATAAAAATTCATTAAATTGCAGGCTGCGCATGTACCAAAAAAGCGCGGGACTATTTAATATTATATAATATACACTTGGAATATTACATTATTATTTTTTAAAGCTAAGTATGTATATCATTCAATTTAATTTGTTTATGGAAGAATAAAAAACGTTTTTTAATATTTATCTGTATGATTATTCATACAAAATATTTATTGATTTCAAATAGACCCGCGCTTTTCGGTACATGCGCAGTGGAAAACTTCAGCACCCGCCCATGGCTATCTATCGGATATCAGCGAACTGAAAAGGAACCCTTCAAAAGAGTTCCTTTGATATATAAGTTCTAAAGGATGCCAATTTTTATTGAGCCGCAACATTACTGAACAAGCTTTAGCTTACGAAAATACATATTTTAACAGATAATGAAGGATGTGCGTGCATTATTGTCATAAATGCAGGTTCATATTTTTTTCATAGTAAGCAAATTAATCAATCTTGTAATAAAATATCTTTTTTTTTGTAAACACAGTAACTTCAAATGGTTTCTTTATTATAGGATAAGTATTTTTGTTCCAGGAATCGTATACTTAAGTCACGAAAAGAGCCTTTTGAATGGTTGCGGCAAAATTGTTTCTGTGATATTTTCCCGATTACCGATCTGGCCCTGATCGGTTTAGTATCTTCGGGGCCAGATCGGGATAATTACATGGCCCGAACCAGACCGGTTCAAGTATTTCAACGCCACCTAGTTCCAATTTAGGGGAATTAACTTGCTGTCAAATGAAGTGTGTTATTGTTGATGAAATTCATGTTTATTATCTGAGTTTAAGTGTATAATGCAATAAACAATATGCGAAAGCCTATAGTACACCACGTGTTCGAAAGCCTCGCGCGTTAGCTGCTTTAGACAATTTTCGTTATGTGAATGAGGATGCAAGTGAATCGTTAAATCGTATTGATTGAATCGAAACCTAACCTCAAACTTGGAATTTATTTGAAAACTTATTATAAATTGTATATTTTAAAAATATTTTTAATTTGTATTGAAGTTATTAATTATATATTGAAAATTATGTAGATAATGATGCAGATGATGATATAATTAATAGATAACGTCCCATGCAGAAATCGCCATACTGGTTCCATTTTACCGATCGGGCCCTGATCGGGTTGGCCCGGTCTGTCCCGGATAGGGTATATTTCGTGGTTTCAGCATCGTGTCAGACCCGGTGGCCGGGTTACAGCCTATAACGACACCTAGTATGTGTGTTGGGAAGTAGCGAATGACTTGTGTGCAGTTTTGACAGCTATTTAATTTTGAATTAAATTTCAAGTGTGATAAATGAATGAGGTTTCAATAAACAATGCCAAAGTGTAAAAGCACTCTGCGGGTTCAGAAACACCGTGCGATAACCAGGATACCATATTTACGAGACTGAAATGCAAGTAAGTAAATCAGTGAAACCTAACCTCAATATTAAAATTATTATTAAACTTGTTTATCAAGATTTATATGTTCACGGCTATCCTCAATTGACATTATTGTTTTTTTACTCAATAGGAAATTATTTAGCTCATAATTTAATACCTATAAATAATTACGGTATCAATTTGTAAATATAAGGTTATGTTCTAAGAAGACTGACAAACGTGTATTTCATTATATTTTAGGTTCTCAAGCTGATGATGAAGATGAAGATGAAGAGAAAGAAAATATTAATTCTGATGAACCGGAAGCTGTGGGAAATGAAATCGATCGTGACGATCCAGGTATTGGCAACGAGGTTCGAACGAATTTTGATCATCTTGAGAGTCCCACTTTATCAGCAAGAACCCGGTTAAAGCACATACAGTATCAGCTTCTTTTTCGTGAAAATTGAGTGCCAAATATCTATTTTAATCTACTGGAGATTATATTTATCTAGTTTTGAAAAAAGGTATGTAAAAAAGTCAAGCTTTTCTAAAACATAACCTCACAAGGCAAGACGCGGTAATGAAAACTAACGTTCCATTATGTTCACTCTATTTCTAATAATGTTCTATATAATATAATAATAATAATAATAAATCTTTATTGAGTTCGTAACAAGAATGATATGTACATGGCAGACAGAGTTAACATAAGAACCCAAAGGACGAGGTACAGCTTAAAGCTGCTTTCAAACCTAACCCTCTATATATAACAATTAAAATAAATGTTTTAAATACACGAACTTTGTTTTTCATTAATTATTTAAAAAAAAAATACCAAAATCTTACAAATATTATTATGAACAGGAAATTAATCGGGATCCGGTCCGGGATCGACCTGGCAGCCAGATCGGGCTGCCACGTTCGGCACCGATCAGGCCGTGTGTTTCATCACGGGTCTGGCCCAGGTCGGTTTCCCGATCCGAGCCGGATTTGGCCAGATCCGTACCCGATCGGGGCCATGGCAAAATTTCTGCATGGGGTATAGTATATTTAATCTAAAAATTACGTTATACCATTTCGGAAATTGTCTAGCTTTAGTTTGCGTACCATACGTGCCATAACGTCAAAATTTTATATAATTCTTATTTTAATTTTACCGGCGATTTTAGAGCTAAATTTAGAGTTGAATTTATTATGTTTGAAGAAAATTGCTTGTTTAAATTCGTAAATTCCGTTTCAACTCAGAATTAGAATTCTTTTTAAAAATTCCGTGTTTCAGTCCTGAATTTAAATTCTTTTCGCGAATTGCCCATTTCCAATCGCAATTAGAATTATTTAAAAAAAATTCCTTCTTCCAATTCAGAATGTTAATTCTTTTCGAAAATTTTCAGTTTTAACTCAGAATTAATATTCTTTTGAAAAATTCATTTTCTAGTCCAGAATTTTAATTCTTTTTGCGAATTACCCGTTTGGAATAAAAATTATAATTATTTTTAAGAAATTCCTGTCAAGAACTGGGGCGGACATTGTAAAGAACAAAGTCAAAAAGCTAAGAAATGTATTGAGTTTGTATTTGTGTGAATATTTGGTACTTGAATAAAAAATATAGTTTACTTTATTAATTTTTCTTGTTATGAAATTAATATTATAAACAAAATTATAAGAAATTATAAATTTAAAAAATGGTTCTTCACGAGAAATTGGTCGGGGTCTGGCCCAGTTCCAAACGGAAACCATATTGATTTACTGTTCAATCGTCTCTTGATTCGGAAACTTCTCTATACAGAACTTCAAAGTTCTGATGCAAACAGCAGATTTGAACATCGGATTTGAAAAACTACTACATGAAAATTCTGCCAGTTTTTCTAAAGAACCTAAAAAGGAATCTTCATCTCATCCTGAAAGGGGCTGTGCATAAAATGGGGGGGGGGGGGGGGG
>CAKNXH010062369.1:76718-94666 GCA_932178445.1 Andricus quercusramuli
TCCTGCGAAAGATATTTTTAAGTGAATTTAATGCAAAAGAAGTATGTTAATTTTTTAATAATTGTAAGATAATAATTGTAAGACGAAATTTGACTCCCCCCTCAACCCAAATCTTACTAAGATTTTACAAATTTAGGGAAGGAACATATAAAACATAAACTTTGTTAATTGAATAAATATGGAACCTTAATGAAATTATTTTTAGAAAATAGAATGTGTTGACAACAATAAGTATTTAGTTTTACAATTAGGCGTAAAATTTTATAATTTCTGCAGGGTCTAAAATTTGTATGAATCCTGATGATAATTTCTATTTATTTATCGCGCAGGCTTCAGAGCCTTTTCTGTGTAGAAAAATGAGTCTGCTGAAGTTATACAGGATTTCCAGTTAAAATAGGGACAGCATGTAGCGCTTCTGTTTCGTTTCGTTACTTCGTACAAATGTACGAATACTTTCTATAGAATCTACAGACTATTTGATTACATTTTATAATTTGAACATGTCAATTTGACACAAAGGTTCAGTAAATGTTACAGAAAATATCTGTAAATTTATCATATATTTGAACATTCAGTAATCTTCACCGAAAATCTATGTTGCCCTATTTTAACTAAAAATTCTGTAAGTTTAGCAGAATATTTTTCTGCGTGATATTTCTCGTTGTCCACTTATAAATTCGAACTGAATATACAGAACCCGCAATAAGAAAATCCAACTATTTTTGGGTGGAAGTTCATTATTTTTTCGCTTGGAAGTATATAACTATTAAATTTTGGTTTTATTCATTCATAATGATCCACTTTTTTAGTAAAAAAGTTTATTCTTTATTGGTTACAAATTAAATTATTTTGTTGAAAATGGACTTTTTTGTCCTTTTGGTTGAAAATGTAACTATTCGGTTGAAAATTGGGGTATTTTTTTGAAAATCTGTCTTTTTTGTTCAAAAAGAATTTTTGTTGTTAAAACAGAATTTTTTGTTAAAAATACAACTGTTTGGCTGAAAATTAATCTTTCTTATATGAGGATTGAAATTCATATATTTTGTTGAAAATTTGTCTTTTTTGATTAAATTTAACTGCTTTGATTGAAAATTTATATATTTTTAGGTTGAAATATCAATTATCGCATTCTTCGTTGGAAATTCAACTCGTTGAAAGTTGTACTACTTGTTAAAAACTTAATTTTGTTGGTTAAACATTCATATTCTTACTTGAAAATTCACCTGTTTACCAGAAAGTTAAGCTTTTTAGTTGAAAATTCATTTCTTTGGTTCAAAATTTTATTATATGGATAGAAATTTTTGTATTTCGTTGAGAATTTATCTTTTTTAGTAGAAGATTAAACTTCTTGGTTGAAATTTTAATTATTTGGTTCAAAATCCAACGGTTTTGTATAAAGCTCGTTTTTTTCAGGTTGGAAATACAAGATTTTGTAATGCACTTTTTTTTCTTTATTAACAGAGTAACCTTTCTTCGGTTAAAAATCCAATTATTGTTGAATATTCATCTGTTTTCAGGTTGAAAATTCATCTCTTCTGGGAAAAATTTCATTTTTTGTTTGTTGAAAATGCAACTGGCTGGTTGAAAATAATTCTGTTTTGGTTGAGGATTCAAGAACTTGGTCAAATATTGAACTACTCTGTTAATTTATAAGAAACAGTACGATTTTATTTAAATTCACGAACAAAATTTATTCGGCAAGAATTACGTAAGATAAAGGAGGGTGGGGGGAGGGGGGGGTCTAAATCTTACAGAGCCTGACCAAGGAAGGTACGTACTTCAAAATTTCAGAAAAAAGCTTGACGTAATTGACGCACGGCCCTAAAGTGAAGAAAGTTTCGTACAGTTCTCCAGGGGAGGCGAGAAAAAGAACAGACTTCCTCAGAAAGAGGAAAGAGGAAAAACTGAAAAAGGACAGATGGAAGTAGATAGAAGCAAATCACTCCTCGCGGACCGCGAAAGAACAGGGTGGCGTAGTCAGTACATACGTCACACGATCCTGCAGCAGCGCCATCCTACGTTCCAACGGAAACTAGTGAAGAGAAATGGTGGCCACGCCCACCTTGGTGCGGGGGCGTTATTGCCTCATGTGTGACTTTAGCGTGTGTATGTGTGTGTTGGGGAAGGGGGGATGAGTCGAGCAGTGGGAATCCCTACAGAGTAGGGAATTGTTGATTTTTGAGTGGCGAGGACGTAATCTGTATCTCGCACACTCGCGGCGCCTGCCAGGATCAACGAGCTACTATCCGGCTGCGGTACAGTTATTGTAATTTGATAATTGAAGGATTACGGATTACCTACTAGCTGGCTTTCTGGCCAACTATCACCTGTCGAGCATGCTCGTCCACTGATTATTAGCTACCGATAACCACATTTATTTGACGTCTCCTCGATCCCGTCATTTATTATTAAACTTTGCTAATTAGGAGATTAATGCCGGCCCAGGTTTCATTTTCTGTTTTAAAGCAGTTCTTGCCTTCATGGAAAAAGAAAATAAAGACATAAAATTCACAAAAATTGGAAATTTGCCTATTTTTCGTTATTGCAAAATTCACACGTTTTGAGATTTATTTCAGAAAAGGAAAGAAACTCTATTACAATGATGAATAGAGGTTTTAATGTTCCATCTGTGACTCGATAAATTACATTTTTCTGTTTTCACAAATAACTTGTGAGGTATAAGTCACAATCAACGTAAACCTGTTTTTTCTAAAATGTATTTATTAGGAGGAGTTAATAACTTTTAAGTGGGGGAGGGTGGGGGGAGGGCAACGATTTTTGCATGTTGTCCTACATGAGGTGCAATTTTTTTGTTTGAAAAAAAACAACTTCTTGGTTGAGAGTTGAACTTTTTAATTAGAAATTCTCTTTCTTTTTTGGTTGAAGATTCATACTTTCAGTCGAAAATTCAGCGGTTTATTTTAAAATTAACTTTTTTGTTGAAAATTTATATTTTTGGGTTGAAAATTCAACTGTTTTGTAGCAAAATCATCATTTAGGCTCGGAAATTTAACAATCTGGTAGAAAATTCAACTACTTGGAAGTTTCTCTTTTCTGGGGTAAAAATAATTTGTTTAACTAAAAATTGAACTATTTCGTTTAAAATGAACTTGAATTAAAAATTCGCGAATAATTATTTCAATATTGAACTTCTTTGTTAATTAATAAGAAACAGTAAGATTTGACAAAACTCTCCTTTTCCAAATCGTCTTAGGGTATTTTTGGATTCGGCAAAAATTACGTCGGGTGGGGGGGGGGGGGCCCCCACACCACCACGAAGGGGGGACGTGGTTTAAAATTTCAGAAAACATTTAAAATAAGGTCTGATAATTAGTGGCCTCAAAATTTCCAAGGGAATTAGGAGGAAGTACTTTATATGTACCTGATATACAAATTTATGAATTTTAAACTTGGAGGGATCGCCCCAATCGCCCTACCTCTGGATCCGCCTTTGGGAATATCTATAACAATATTATTTCAATTGAATAATTTTGCAGAATGATATCGAAAAACCATTAATTATGAATAAAAATTAGTACCGCAGTATATTTATTGTTGAAAAAGACTTGATAATTTAGTAACGTTTAATTTACGAATTGCAAATTGTTCCCATTCACGTACAATAAATTAAAAGTATTTGACATTGATTTCCGTGCCCACGCGGCTGAATTTATGAAGTTGTATTGTGTATGTATATAACAAAGTAAACAAAATTCAATGCACGAGAATGGAAAAAAACGTCCAATTCGTTTACAATAAAAATGACTGAGTTTTTAAGTCTTTTCTAACAATGTTCTTTGTAAATATAGCCGTTCTTCTGAGACAAATACAATAAAATAATTTGGTGTCCTTATTCTTTATTGTAGCCAAAAAAATTATTTTGTAACTCTTAGTCTGCCTGTAAGGTAGGATGAGGTGGTCTGTAAGAGATGTTAATATTTATTGCATGCCATTTTTAATTTTGATTTGTTCATCATATGAATTAAATTTTTGTTGTTTATGTGCGATCTGAATTAGAGTGTTCTATCTCCTTTTTTTTTTTTTTTGAAGAAATTGAGTTATAATTGCATTTTTGGAATTCTTTGCTTCTTAAAAGCCAATAATAATCTAATTTACAGTATAAGCTCCTATTGCCCATTATCGCAATAGGTTGATTCATTTATTTAATGTCATAATTTCAATGAATGTCATTCATCATGTTAATTCACTTTAAATTGGAAAAAAATTCCTCTTTTTTTCTGTAATTGGAAATCGAACAATTGCAATATGAAAAGATTTTGTTTCTATAATAAAAAAGAAATTTATGTAAAATACATTAACTTAAAATATTTAGCTAATTTGTCTATAAAAATAAAAAAATCAGACATATATACAAAAAATATTATCATCAATAATAAGATAAACGCGAGGGGCGTCTCACTCAAAAATTCACGTGTTACTCCGTCAGAAATCGATCGCAATCTGTAAGAATTCCGGTAAGGCTATGTATGCCGTAAAAATCAAAGTAGGAAATCATCAGTGAAGGAACGAATTCGTGAAATCGTTTGATAACAGAAAATTCGTACGAGTCGGTTGCTTTTTGATAGAAATCGTTAAGTATTCGTAGCAGTCCGTAAGGACTCCGAGTGGAATCGCAGGGAATCATTGGGATTCATTCTTGAATTCGTAGAGAATTCGAGCGGATGAGTCCCCGCAGCGACCGCGCGATCGGGCAAATCTCGGACCTGCGCAGTATGCACGGATATCAGCTGTTCGCCACACGATAAAAGAATTGTTGTTTTTTCCCGCCGGTGTTGATATTCATTTTAATACATATTATAATAATACATTATACATACATATTTAATATATATGAGATAAATAAACGAGTATAAAAGCATACTATATTTCTACCGTTTTTCACGGTTTTTCAAGATAAATTTTCAGAAATTAAAGTGTCACTTTAATTGGGGAGCGTTCATATATTACGCAACGTTATTTTCGATCTTTTTCAACTCCTTCCCTGTGTAACAGGCAGTAACATTTCCTTCCGGGGGGCCCCCCACCCCCCCCCACAGTTATGTAACATTTTTTGTATTAGGTTTAAAAACATAATAAACGTTTACGAAATAAAAAAAGGTTTTCAAGATCAAGTGTTATACAGAAATGAATAAAACAACATTTTTATGTAACACTGAATGCTTAAGCCATGGTAGGCACACTCATTTGACGCTCTCTCTATAGACAAACTGGTGCGACTTGGGATTTTCCTTTTTTGAAGTTCGTTATTTACTATGAAAATTAGCGATAATTTGAAAAGTGAATATGCCTTCCCATGTAAAATTTGAATTCATTTCCCTTTGAGTTCTACAAAATTGAAATTTTCTTTGGTGCGAATTCGCACCAGTGTGCCTACCATGGGTTGAAATTTTTTTTTTCGAGTCACAAATATTGAAATTACTCATATGAAGAGATGTATTATCAGTTTGTTCTTAAACTTATATGAATATAAATTTTATAAGATTCTTGAGAAAATTAGAAAATATTTTTGAATATTTCAGATGTGTTAAAAAAGAATCCAGAAGATTTGAAAATAAATTATTTTACAGGATTTTAAAAAATATTAATAGAAAATTCGAGCCTTTTAAAAAGATATTAAGGACTTTTAGAAGTTTGGAAGAAATAAAAAATGTCTTTAAAGTTCGTTTTTCAAAATGAAAAATCCTAAAAAATTTTCCCATATATCTTGAGAAATTCATTTTTGTATTCTTTCAAAATTTTTAAGCCCACTGATATTTAAAAATTATTCAATATTTTCGTGACTTTTTTTTTAATTCTGCAAAATTTTTAAAATTGTCTTAAAATCTTTCAGATTCTTCTTTGAAAATTTTTGAAATCTTTTGAAATGTCTTGAAATCTTTTTAAATATTCTCTTAAAATTAATTTTTCAAAACCTAAAGAATTTTTTTATTTTCTTGAAACCTTGCAAAATGCCTAAAATATCTTATAAATTTTTATTATTTCTCAATCCTGTCAAAACTTTCAAAAGTATCTCTTATACTTACTCAAATTTGTTCTAATATTATGTATTGTGGCAAAATTTTGCTTTTAAATTTTGTACACTCTTTTTCAAAATTTTTAGGTATTAATTTAAAATGTTTTGTATTCTTTTTCAATTTTGTCTTAGAATTCATTGAGGAAAAAGTCATTTGAAATTTTCCCATGAATCTTTAGAACGAGCTTAAGAATATTTTTTCATTCTCTTGACTCCCTGAATAATTGAGTTTACCTAAAATTATGTTTAATCCTAAAAAATTAAAATAATTGTCTTAAAGTCTTCGATATTCTTTCTCCTCATACATTTTGCAATCTTCAAAACTCAAAATTATTGTTTTTCAATTAAACATAAACCATTAAAAATTTTCTCAGAAACATTTAAAACGACTTCTACAATAAACTGTGATGTTATGATAAAAAACCCTTACTCTGCTCAGGCCTACTTTCTGGAAAATGTTCAAATTATTTTACTATTAAATATTAATAAAACTATTTGTAATTATACATTAATAAATTAATTAAATTGGTCAATTAATTTTTACTCTTTCAAAATTAAGGACAAAGTCAACATAATTTTCTTTTACTCCAGAATTAATTAAATTGTAATAGTTCATTATTATATTAATCACTAAATTCTTATATTAATTTTTATTCTTAGTTTTCCTATTGACACTTCAACTTGTAACCATTTGAAAATGTTCTTTAAATAATTTTTAATGTTCAGAAATCATTAGAAAAAAAGGAAATATTTCAGCACTGAGTGTGTCACTCGTACGTTATACGCATTGTACGACTCCGCGCTTCGCAGTCACTGCTTGGATTCGTTCGGATTCTTCAAACTTTGTGGGACTCTTTACGAATTCGTAGGTACAACGTTCCGGAACGCTGTGAATGTATAGCGTTCGGAGCTCCCGATTCCACAAAAAGGATTCCGGTTCGTCAATGTCAGAATTCATAAAAATCGTTAGGATTCGTGCGAATTCGTTTACTTTGTTCGAACGATTTCATTTGAATCCTGAGTGAGACACCCCTCGGATAAACGACAATAATTAATTTCCATTTGGCTCTCCTGTGAAGTTGATAAAAACGCAGAAAAAAATGTAATTATTGGCGGCGCTACCTCGGAAGAGTACTTAAGGCATCAAGGAAACTATAACTATATGAACAATAATGAAAATATTAGACTCCAACAAAAAAAATATCTGTTCATGCAATTTTCTTTTAGACGAGACTTCAATACTTTTCAAATTTTAAAACAGATTTAATATTTTTATTGCCAAATTGTTATATAAAATAATTTTTGTTTACCTACATTCGTTTGGACAAAATTTGAAAAAATTTTGGATGTTAAGGAAGGAGGGTGACAATTATTTTTTTCAAACTTTCCAGGTATGAAATATTAGTTGCAAAAAATATTGTTTGGAAAAATGTTATTCGATTCTATGGAAAAAATATAAAGATTTCACCTGTGTTGGGTAACTTTTTTCTCCAATCAATTCGTTATGTGATACAGATGAATGCTGAAGTGGGCGTTGAACTGTGTACTTGTTCATTCATACTGAATAACAAACTCGGAGGAGAAGAAAATTATCCAACACATGCACTCTACGTATAATTTTTTACGCAGAAATGGCCAGATCGAATACAGTCGATCGGAAATAATGTATCTCATTCCACTGATACATATGTGACATTTTGTTGACCAGTTTTATCTATGGTTAACTCTGCACTTGAGAAACATTTTCATACTATAATTATAATTTCGTTGGTAGCATTATATTTGCCTTTATTAATTAAATTATCAAGAAGTTATTACAATAAATAACTTTGATGAAGAATTATTTATTTTGAATTGTGTGCATTTTTGGTTTAAAAGATATTCAAAAGATTACATAATTATAATTTAAAAATTTGATTTTAAATTGTAAGTTAATATCCTATTGAGAAAAAAATGTGATTACAATTATTTAAAGTTTTCACAGGAAGATGATGACCTAATTTTAATGTCCCGAGAAAAGTTCGCAACTCATAATCAATTAAAAACATGTATAATTAATCATTTCTCACTAACTTATATAATTTTATAAGAGTATACAGTCATTGCGAATAAGTGCGTTATCATGAAAAGTGTGTAGATTTAGCTATAATAAAGAGCAATTTGAAAATTGTCAGTTAGGGTGGATTTTTTCTCCGCAAGAGAATAATAAGGAAGTAGGACATGTTTTTTAAGTTATACTTGATGAAGGAAATTGGACCTCGTTAAAGACAGAAAAATAAGGATCTGGTCGAATAGGAAGGGACTGCAATTGAATCCAATTCGTCGGAAATTGTCGGTACGATCAGCGGAAATACGATTTCGAAAGTATTTCCACTGCTGACTTTAAAACGTGACTACTCGTTCAAAAATGTAGCGAGAAACTTTTTAAAAAGTCCATTAGAAAGCTTATTAAATTACGCGTCAACTGAGCCCTCATAGAGATATTTTTTGACCTTTTGAAGAGAATATACCACGCGAGAAGTTTTAAAAAATGCAAGAATTTCTTGAATTTTGTACCTCGACTTCAACTTTTGGCATGACCTACGAAAGTTGTCGCAAAAATCTCAAATTCGTACAGCACAGTCTTCCAAGTCTTACATTTATTTTACGCCAATAATACTTAAAAAATCTTGTTGGATTCTCTGATTTTGTTTATTAACTTCAACTCCTGCTGTGACCTATAATACTTATGGAAAAATTTGAAATTGACAGAACGTAATCTGTGAAATCTTGTATTTCATTTAACGAGTTCCCAATTTATGGTCAGCAGTGATTTTTAATAGTACTTTTGCTGATCGTACCGACAGTTTTCGATGGTAGTGTAATGATTTGAATACATAATGATCGGATGACTCAATTCGCGTTAATTCACCATTAATTTAAAACTTAACACTAATGAAACTTAACGTACTCTCAACTATTACAGAATTTTCCGTAGGACTATCCCATTTCTAGCTCCATAGTAATACTAGAGTAAGAAATTTATAAATTCGATTTCAAATTCAAAATACAATATTCAAACTATAAATTATGCCCATGGGGAAAAATTTTATGGCAGTCTGGTGTCAGGTCTGGCCCAGTTCTGGCCCAGTTCTGGTTTTATCTAGACTGTCTAGTCTGAAAGATCTGATATGGCCCAGGACTGGCGCTGCTCAATATACAAAAACAATAAATGTTCTAAGTTCAGTCTGGGAGGTCTGGTATGTCCCAGGACTGCACCGAAAAAACGATATTCTAATTTCAATAATTTCCCACTAAGTTTAAGAATATTTGCAACCTAAATAGGCGCCAAGAATATATTCTTAATGTACGATGGAGTCCCTCTTACCTTAAGAATATATATGCTTGTCTAATTGTAAGAATTCCCCACTAAGTTTAAGAATATAGTTGCATCCGAAATCTGTCGCTGTAATTGTATAATGAGTGACGAGCTCGAAGAAATGCAACCAATTCTGAGGATAAATCGCATGTGCACATCTCTAACTCTATTTCTTTCCCTTCGCAGAGAACGTTAAGGTGAGAAAAGTTTGATGTCACACGCCAACGAATAAATAATGTAGAGAGGTTATGTCTCGGTGTGGTACAACGGTATTCAACCTCACTGTCAAATCAGACCTTTCTCACTCTAACTTTTTCTGTAAAGAGAAGCAGATGGATGTGCACACGTGATTTATCCTAAGAATTGGTTGCATTTCTTCGAGCTTCTCACTTATTACGAATTCGAAAAACTGATCGAAGAGCACGTCGCCCAAAACAAAAGAAACGTTTGGACAGATGAAGGCGCATTTCGTCTTTTGGTTAGAAGATACTCTTAAATTGAGAATTTCGCTTACTTCATTAAGAATATTACTAAGAATATGCCTGTAAGAATATGACACTCTTAATATTAGAATATCGTTTTTTCGGTGTGGCGCTGACCAGCTATTCTAGAAAAAAAGTTCTAAGTTCGATCAGCAAATTTTTCCTTTGCATATTTCGAAAAAGTTACAGAGTGTCTCAAATGATCGAAAATTAGATATTTACGTTATCAAAACAAGACTTTTTTTCTCATTACCTTGAATGTCTGATCCGGTCCAGGTTTGGCGCTGATCAGCTTTGGCCTAATATTAGTGGCTAATCAGCCACTGACTAGTGGCTGACCAGCCAACACTTAGTAAAAGACTTAATTTAAGTTTGTAAATAAGTTTGTGACTACTTGTACAACTTTTTAGGGCGAATGGCGAAAAACCTCGCGAAAAACTTACAAACTTGATTGGTGCTGAAGCTCCAAAGAGCAGATGGGAAATATCCGCATCGTCTGGACTTTTCGTCCTAAAAGACTCGATTGGACTAGACACTTGGTTTTAAAAAAAGGTCTGAATTCTCTCTCATATCACCTTCAGCAATAAAAAATTAATGTAATCAACAATTTCGTTGACAGAAGCATTATTTTGTCCCACAGTGACTTTAGTGGCAGAAACGTTAGAAGAATTGTAACGATTTTTATAAATAACAACTATCCCTTATCATTTATCAACGCAAGGTTATAAAGAAAAGACTGCACTACTTAAAGGATAAAATCTGGGAAAAGACAGTCGAGCTTCAATTAAACGACTGAAGTAACTGTGAACATTATACTTCCACAATGTTAACGATTTCACGAAAATTTTTAAATAGAAAAATCATTCACTTTCACATTCTCATCGCGCGCGTCTGTTGAATCTCACGCTTCGAGCTCGAGAATGTATTTACCTCGCGCTACGTGCTCGGTCTTTTTACTTCTCCCCTCAGTGTATAGACCTTTTAAAATTAAAGCTCAGCCCAACCACAACTGTAATTTGGTGATAGTGAATTGTCTTTTGTTAAAGATCTTTCGGCTTTAACGTGCAAATTCTTATCACTTGTCCCGTGCTTCGCACTAGATTACAGTTTGTCAAAAGTGTGAACTTTTCTATGTTATGTTCAACTCTAGTACATAAAATCTATATTATATTAATTTCTTTACCTCGATCCAATATGGCTTACTCAGATGTTATAAAACGAAGTTCAGCTTTTATTTTTCATGATTATTTTAATATTTATTCCTTATTTTGCATTAACTCAAATGGAAAATTCAGTAGTCCGCCAGAGCTCACTATCTGGCGCAGTACAGACCCAGTACTGGTAACCAGTACAGATAATCGGCAATTCGCCTAGTACTGGCAGGCGGTTGGCACCACAATCGGGGCAGTACTATGCTGATAGTATAAATATTAAAGAAATGAAAAAATACGTTCAAAAATATAGTTCATGTGTTTTAAAATGTCGAAAAACTATAAATACAAATATCGTGAAAACAATTTTTTAATGTAATTCTTAATCGTTGTGAAATATTCTGAAACACCTAAAAAGCAACATAACCTGAAACTTCAGTTTCAGGTCAACCCTGAAGAAGTGAACTGCAATGTTCACGAAACGTTGGCAAGATTCATAGTTTCGTACACAATTGAAACCCGAAGAAGCTTTAAAAATTTTTTAAATTATCTTCACACGAAACTTTAAAAAAATTTCTTATTAAAAAAATTGTCCCAGCACACGATGAAATTTCTAAGTTCCATCGATACAAGTTTTAAATGCTCATTAAAAATCACATTTTATGTCATGATCGAAAGTTGTAAAATGGTCTAAAACGCGAAAAAATATTACACGGAGAAGAATTGTAATCGATATAAATTATTTATTTAACAATGATTCTATTTATATTCCCGTTTACAGTTCATTCATTTTACAGCTGTATGAAGTCGTATAATAACGAAAAAATAATGAGAAAAAAGAGCTACAAAATTGTTGTTTGAACGTTTTTGAGATATGGCTTATGAGGATGGTTTTTTCATTGACTTTCAGTTCTGTAGGTATATAGAGTAATGAGTAATGGTTAAGACTACGAGTACTTTTAAAATTAACTTCGGCATTTTCGTACGCCAGCAGCTTGCCAGTACATAACCAGTACTGATGTGCAGTATAGTACGCCAGTACTGCGGAGCATAACCAGCCAGTACTGGATCAGTACAGACTCCTAGTACTGCGACTCCGGCAATCTTTACTGGGCCAGTACTGCGCCAGTGGTGTATTTCCACCTGGGAATCTTTATTCGCAGCTACCCTGAATTGTTGCAAAGCAGCTCAAGCTGTAATTAATATTTTCTGAACAAAAAGATAATTATAAGCAAGCGAAAGAGAGCCCAATGGGCACATATATCCAAAAAGTAATTTGAACGTCCCAAAAACGACCTGATTGGCCAAATAACATTCTAAAAAACCTCCAATGCCCCAAAAACGCCCAACAACGAGTGGATCGAATAAGTTACATGAACTACTTATAACTGCCACCGGAAACCATTTTAAATCAGGCAGGTCCTATATATAAATTTCTGATCGCAGAATCTCTCAGCATTAGGTGACATATATTTTTACGGGCTGAGACGGGAAAATTTGAATAAAGTTGAAAATTAGCAGAATGGCGACTATTTGTTTGAAAATATAAAAAATCGATTTTGATAAAAAACTCAAACTTATATTTTTTGTCAATGTTTTGTTGAATTTAAACTTTTAAAGAAAGAAACCCTATCAGTTTCATGCGGGCTAACTCATTTTTGTGGACAGGCCAATTTTCTCTGATGAAACCGAATTTTCGAATTTTCTCGAAAACGATACAAGATATCATAAAGAAAACTTGCATATAAATCGCAGCATAGCTTCCTCATAAAAGTGTAAATTAAAAAAAAAATCGGCAAAAAATATAAGTTTGGGTTTTATGTGAAAAACGACTTTTTATACTTTCAAACTGAATTTTGTGGACTTTAAATCTATACTCCGAATGAAAGATGTCGCAATGTGATTTGTCGCGAATGTGACTTGTAGAATTTTCCTGCTTGTATTTTTGTATTTTTACCTTCCATATGAGGATGTAAAAGTATATTTGCTCATGAATCATGATGATGAGCTAGATTTAAATTTCAACTCCGTATCTAATAGTTCTTATTGAATTATCGAATGACCTGCGCTCTCTTTTTTATTTGGTAATTTTAGTTATCATACTGGTAATAATTAAACCTTATTATATCATGTTATCCAATGAGTAATTAAATTTCTCCTATATTTCAATTTTTTTTTGTTAAGCTGCCAAGTCGCACCATAACCTCGAGAAATAGTGATTTTGACACATTGTTTTCTTATCACCTTTTTTATCTTGAGTTTGAATTTCATGTATAAAAATACATACTTAAAGTCAAGCTGAATGAATTTTTAGTTCAGGCGAACGAATTTCAATGTTTTACGTGTTTTCGTTTATAAGAAAGAATATAACTAAATTTGAGGTTGGCTATTTCCCCGTCAACATTGGTTCCCTTACCCTATACTGTAGATAATAATTATAAGAATTCTTTTCAAAACTGCAGTTTTAGAAGGGGGTTCTCGCTTACTTCACACATACATTATCAAATAAGTGGAAAATATTTAATAATTTTCAGAAAAATTAACATGTCAACCATCTATCTTCTCCCAAAGAATAAGTTTGAAATTTACTATAAACTCTAAGTTCAACACAACCTTCATTTCAACTGCACATAAAACATACAAATGTTATTAGAGAATATATCCAAATTATACTGGTATAATTTAAACACTTAAATTTTTAACCAATGCAAAAACTATTGAACATTTAATGCCCCACAGGTTCGAAATTGTTCAGTATTGATTATTTTCATGTGAAAATTGCACATTTTGAAGTTTTTAAATTTCAAAAAATCAAGCCTGAACCCTGCTTCGAAAGATGTTTGTTTGTGAATACTTACAGTTTAAAATTTTTGTAATCTCAAAAGCTTTCAAACTTGGAACACTTCAATTTGAAAGTGCGTATTCAAATTCACAAAGTATCGTAATGCCAATCTGAAAATAAAGCAAAACATTTTTTTTCTAATTTTAACACTTGAAGTATAGTATTTTGTAATGCTGAACTTGCATATTGAAAATTATGCTATTGTCAGGAATTAAACAATTGTTCTCGGTTAATTGTAAATGTTAAGATGGTTCGGACATCTTGAAAGAATGAAAGATGAACGACTGACGAAGCAAGTATATAAAGGTAAAGTAAATGGCAGAATGCCCAGAGGTAGACCGCCGAAAGAATGGTTAGAATCTGTAAATGAGACATTGATCCGAAGAGACATAAGAAGTCATAGGAACAGAAGAGCTTGCATGAAGAAATGCATGGACGTAAATGAAGCTAGAGTAGTATGCCAGGACAGAAATGTGTGACGACAAATAGTTTATAAGCAGAGTGGCAATAGAGTGAATGATGCCTGAAACAAAGACCTTGGATACTAATGGGCCCAAGTGGGGAACCATACATAACAATTTTGTGAGGCTCCTCACTTGGGGTGATCGCTAGAGAGATTGATCAGCAACCTGGGTCGGAGCAGTGTTGCGGAGTGAACGTGTTATTTGAATAAATAACACGAAAACTCCAGATCAATCTAAAATATCTATACCATAACACATATACCTATATACTTATCTACCTTATACCATATAACGACCTACTTTACACCTATATACCTATCCCACTACTTTCCAACCGAGCAAGTCACGCCTACCCCGAAAGGGAAATGGCTTAATGGTATAATAATAATAATAATAATAATACGTAATACAGTCTTAAACTTCCCAATTTTAAACGGGCGAATTTTAAAATAAAAGTGAAGTACAATTTAAAGTGTGAAATCTAAAACTCAAATTTCACAATTTTGAAATAGCTTGATTCTGAAATTTGTAGGTAATGTTAAACCTTTTTGAATAACAAATTTTAAAACTTGAACACCTCATTTCAAATTTGGCGATCTTAAATTCGTTCTACTTAGAATCGTTCAATTTTGGATGAGCCTGACTGTTTTCAATTTTTATTTTTAATTAGATATTACATTTTTTCGTTTAAAAGTCTTAAATATTTACAATTCCATAATTTTGAAATTTTCCGATTGTTAAGTTCAAATTTGAAATTGTGTTATTATTTCAAAAGTTTTATCCAAACATTTACTTTGTTTTAATTAAATTCTACGAAAGCGTTTAAGAAATTAAGTAGTTCAGATATTTCTGAAAAATACACGTGTAAACATCATAGTATATTATGCATTAACAGGAAGAATCTAAATTGAAAAGTCGTAAATTTCCATAATCTACGTCTGATTAAAATGAAGTAATATATAATAAGCTTTTACCAATGACAATTTTGTTTGTTTTAAGTCGGGTTCTACAATATTAGAACAATTATCATCGTTGTAGATTTTAATTTTATAAAAATGTACATCGTAGAAACTTCTAGCACTAAAGTTTTTTCAAGATCACTCTGACCACATAAGCCGTTAGCACACAGGAAAAAGTTGTCTGTTGACGATTTTTAAACGAAATGTTTTGGTTCACTAAAAATATTTATGCAACGCTCACCGAATTTCAGTAGGACCCCGCACAAAATGAATGAAGGAAACGGAACATCTATGTTAAACTGTCACAATATAAAAATTCAAGTTTTCAGCAATGCTTTTGTCTGTGGTTGAAGTAATTTGCTGGCATCTATAGACAGCTTATATCACTATTTTGCCATGCATCCAAAATGTATGAATTTATTAAGTCCATATTTCAAAGAATTTTCAAAACTCGATTAAAATCACGTGAAAAGATCGTGCCTGTTTTGGTTTCAGTTTTTATTTACAAGTATATTACATTTCTATATTTTGACATTTATGATTGCAATATAAATGAAATCTCACATTTTATTTTCACAGAGTCATTATCTTATAATTATTACCGCCAGCGAATTTCAGAGAGTTTTTAAAAGGACCCTTTTTCCCTTACATTCGCATTTCAAATGTTTTTTTGAGAAAACTCTCAATATTTTGCTTTAAAAATGTTTACAGGCCTTTCTTTATGAATCAAAGAAAACTGTGACAAATAATTAAATATGCATCGATCAGAAAGTCTCAAAAACGTTAAAAATTGAAAGATTTTTGAGTCGAAAATAGATAAAAATATGTTTTACACAAATCTTACGTAATATTTTACTCATGCTATTGAGTTTGACCTACAAGCTTGTGAGTCGAACTACTATGACAATAGTATGTTTCATATACATCACGTGGTATTTTGTCGCTAAAAGTGAAGTCATCATTGCTTCAATTAACAATCGACTTTCTGCTTTACCTTCGCATAGGACTTATTATTTATGGTTGCCATTTGCGTGATATCGGAGAAGCAGGGTCCATAAAGAAGGTTATGGCCTGGATGCCATAAAAGGAACATTTATCAGCTACGAAGGGTTATGTGTTTGGCTGCGATACCTCGATTTCATGCTGAATTCAGCTCCATTATTCTCGTTTGATATGATTTTTCATTGAATGGTCGAAAATAAAAATTAGCCTCCATGATTTTAGATCGTTTTTTACGGCATTAACTGAAGAAAATCAGATCTCAAAAGCAGATTTTTATCCCAGAAGACAAATTTAAGATATAATCAAAAAATGGTTCTTTTATAAGCTATTTTTGGGACAGATTTTTGTCCTTCTCTTCCCTTGGCTAAAATTTTGTCTCCTTATATGTATAATATTCAGTTTTCGAGAAAATTGTCAATATTTTGTAGCATATAATTATCTTGTTTCAAGGAGGAATTACTGTTTCCAATCATTAAATTTTTTCAAATTAGTTTTTTCGTAGTTCTATTCACCTCATTAATGTTTTTTTGCGTAAATTCAAACACACAATTTTTAAGACTATTTCTCTTCTTTGGAAAATTTCTATATTACAATCGACTGAAGACCGTTTCCATATATTGCATTATTTTCGTAATGATCAAGCGCCACTAAAATTTTCACTCCTTGAACATTTCCGTATTTTTAAAAGTTTTAAAATGACATCTTAAACAATTACTACTCGCGATACCGTTTTCACGTTCCATGATTTGAACTCGAAAAACAGGTCGAGCTACTTTGTAAACTTTACGCAGGGCCGCATTTACTACACGTGGGGCCATGGCCCCAGCAGAATTGGTTCTTACTTCGATGATTTTTTTTTTCAGAAGCCAACCGTTGGTGACCGTGGTGTAAGGGCTCCACATCCCTCAATGCGACCCTGACTTTACCTAATTAAATTTTAAGTTTCTTTGAGAAAAAGAATTCTCTGTTACTCGCCGGTAAAGATTTTCTTTTAATTTTGACGTTCATCTCGTTGTGTAATTCTGTCTGGTCATTGTTTCGAAAAAAAACGAGGCCAAACCACGGACGGTAAACGGAAAAACAGCGAAACTGCTTTTCCTTCAAACTTCTTGTCGAGGCAAAGAAGAATGAAGAACTGCTCCGAGATTTTGCCAATTTCTGGTCTGCTGGGTCTGCTGTTAATAATTCATGTCTGGATATCAATTTTAACAGTAAATTTGAAAAGGATCTAATACCATTGATTTGAGCAGATAAAGTTTCCTATATGTTAGATATATTCATAGAAGAAAACTTAAGACTATTGCTTATGCGTCACATTACATATGAAATTGTAATGTTATTCTTCTTTCCTTAATCTCTCTCTTTCATTCTCATTTTATAGCATAATCTTATTTACCTTATTTCTAAACATTAATTAAGGAACAACAGTTTCTGCAATATGGAATGGTTAAAGAAAAATCGTTACGAGGAGATTCCATGAGAGCTAATGCTCACGAGCGTTTCAATATTAACAGTCATGGGGTCCAACGAAACAACCAGCCTCGGATATCAATGATAGTCCTTGATCATTTCCGGTTTCATAATTTGTTGTTCTTTAGTTTATTTCTGTATAGCATACTCACATCCCATATATATATATATATATATATATATATA